>MU228406.1:1938036-1949515 GCA_018584345.1 Thuja plicata
TGGTGTTTTGGATATCTTATGTATGTTCCTTTATCTTTGGATGGTGTGCATGTGATTTGATCTTGGATTTCCAGTTGTCTTGATCTTTCCATCCTTATGCTTTTTCTTTAGTCTTTCTCGTTGTGATCAGAAAGCTTCTAGGATCTTCCTATGTGTTCTTTATGATGGCTTGTATACCTTTGATTGCCTTCATGTTGTATACCCGTGTGTGTGGGCGCGTTATTATCTCCTCAGCATGGTGGGAGTGGACCTTTAGTTCCACGCAGTTGGGTGGTAGTGATTCTTATTACCATTGAGATCCGACGGTTCTTCTTCTTGCTTGGATGATCCTTGTTGCAGTTATATCTTCTGATTATGTTGGAGACTTGTACATTTTCATGAGTTGTATCATGTGTATTCATCATGTTTATCTTAGGAGGTTTTGATCTTATCATATCAGTTGTAATCTTGTAATAGTGTATCGGTTGTGATACCTGTATTAGTTGTTGTATCATACTTGTATTAGAGTGATTACTACATACCCTGCGACATGTGCAGAGGATGTGAGTTATGAGATGTATATTATTGGATTCATTTGATGTATCCTTTGTGATTAGTTCTTTATAGTTGTTCTTCATAGATTATCTTGCTTAAGTGATTCTACGTCTAGGAACCCTCGAGGATTGTTATCTGTGTATGAGTTGTTCTTATGTATGTCGGGTATCTCATGCTTCCGCATTGTTATTAATATTGTTTGTAAACATTTAAAAAAAAAAAAATTATCCTGTTAACTCAGTGTCAAGTTTAGGTTAGGTCTCCTGGGTTCCCTGGCGGGGCATTACATTGCAAAATTAATGCATTAGAAAACAAGAAATCAACAAATACAACAATTTTTCCAGGAGAGAGATGCATAGTGATGGGACGTCAGGAGGATATAAAGAAGTTAATTTTTGGAACATAATGGGTAATGGTGATGTCAGGATGTTTGCCAATGTTATCATCATGTGGTTAAAGGGTTTCTTCAAAATGAAGATTTATTTTTACATAGAGATGGACATCTTTCGTTAGCAAATCTTAAATCAAATATGTATTTCCATGTTTTGAAAGTGCTCTCAGAATAGGGTTTTTGATAGAGGAAAATAATATGTTCATGTTCGGTGGCTGTGTACCACCTTGCATAGTAGGAGTATGTTAGACTCTATTTCCCAATGAATAATTTACATGGTCTTCTTCCTCTAGAGATTGCTAGATTCTTTTCATATTCATACGGGATATTCATTCACCAAATAGAGCCATTGTTGGGACCATATTTGAAATTAAAAAAAAAAAAACTAATCTTACATTACCAAGCATGATGATACAAGCCAGGAGGTTTTTCTTGTCACTCTTTTGCAGAGTGGCTAGGTTGAGGATTGTGAAATAGTGACATTGCTATAACCTATATTGCATAAATGATAACTTGTGAAATAGCGATAAACCACTTTTTTTTGTAAAAATTAGGTTTAAAGTATTTGTGACATTGTGTCATACTTTGGGAGATGAGGTGATGTGAAATGGAGAGCCATTATCATTAAGGAGTGAAGTTCATGTGACTTTGATTATGTCATTTGGATTATCGTTGGCGTACTTTTGAGATTAAAAAGGAGTAATAGAGATTATTAATGGGCCATCAACACATAATCTAATGGAGATATTTAGAAAAGATATCAAAAATGATTTAAATGTTACAAAGTATGAACTATGATGCAAAATAATTTGTAAGGTGAAATCACCTTATTTGAAATATTATTTTGCCATAAGTTCATTGCAAAATCGATAGCTAAAAACTTCCTTATAAAGATGAGCTTGACAACCATCAAATTAATCACATAGAGCTTTCTAATTTTGGATATCAGAATGGGTCTTCTAGTAGCTAAGAGGTTGTCAAATGAGAATCCATGGCCTGTTCTCCAACCAAATTGGATTTGGGAAAAGAGGATCACCACGATGTTTTGAATCATCTCATGACTACAGCATGGGATCATTCTATTAGCTATGTCGGATACCAAAGTGATATGTTTGTGTTGGAAAAAAAAGTAGGATAAAGTTGATTTGCGAGCCATGTTGACACAAGGAGGGAAGGATGATGAGGCCTAGGGCACACACAGTACCATCCCCTTGCAGATACAATGCAGAATTACACAACAACACAGTGAGAGAAGAGAAATGTTGATATCTTTATCATTAATGAATCAAACTCAATACATGCCAGGCTGTAAGGCCTTCCTAGTTACAGCCATATACATCAGAGTGTATTACAATTTGATCTTCTTACAACAGAGATCTCATATCTTTAATATTCTAAAATTGCCTTCTTCCTCTAAGACTTCTACCAAACTAAATACATACAAAATAATATATACAAGAATCCAACAAAGTAGTTAGCACTAAAATACAAAGGTAAGACCTAGATTTAGGTCCACACAGATCCCCAAGATAGATCCCAGCTATGAAAATTAAATAAAGAAGTCATCCACTAATGCCAATTCCAAAATAAACCAACTTGGCAAAGAAAAAGTTGAGCAACAGAGCACTCAAAAAAAGAAAAGTCAAGCAACAACAACAAGCATGGCTGAGCAACTCGACAAGGCTACCAAGTAACAGAAGAACAACATGCTGAGAAACAAGAAACTAACTAAAAAGGAAAGTAACATATTTTTGGGTGAGAAGGATTGCCAAGGACCCAAGATGCTCCTGCATCAGACACCTGGGGTTGAAAATAAATGATTCCCTGAATCATGTATCAGGTCCAACCTGAAATGAATCCAACTTAGATTGATAAATCCAAGTTGAGTCCTCAATCAGTATATTTTTCCACTTTACCAGATATTCCATGTATTACTTTCCACTTGTACTTCTGACAACTCTCTGTTTCAAGATCCTCTGAACTTCCTCTATCTGCTTCTTAGGATAATCACTTGGTAATGTTATTTCTTCATCAGGTTCATGAAATTCATACAAGTCTAAAATATTAAATATAGGTGATATATCCATGTCATCAGGTAATTCAACTTTATAGGCATTTCCACTATCAAATCTTCTCAGTATTTTGCAATGACCAAATTTCTTCATCTTCAGTTTCCCATATGTTCCAATAGGAAATCTTCCTTTCTTCAGATGAACCATCACAATATCACCAAATTCAAATGTCTTATGTCTTCTTGATATTTCTGCATCATCTTTGTATTTCTAATTACTTTTCTCCAGCTTTTGCTTTACATCCTCATGCAATGTCATCATAAATTCTGCAAATTCTTCTACTTCAGTGCTTCTTTTCTCTTCACCAACAATGTCTCTCAAATCTGATATACCTCTAGGTTGTGTGCCATGAACAATCTCAAAAGGTGTCTTTCTAGTAATTCTATTTACTAAACTCTTGTATTCAAATTCTACTTGTGCCAACATCAAATCCCAATTGCCTGGTGTGTCTCCAACTAAACATCTCAACAAGTTACCCAAACTTCTATTTACCACTTCTGTTTGTCCATCAGTTTGTGGATGGAATGTAGAACTAAATTTCAACTCAGTATTCAGCTTCTTCCAAAGTGTTCTCCAAAAATAACTTACAAAGTTACTGTCTCTGTCAGAGATGATACTCTTTGGTAATCCATGCCATCTGACAATCTCCTTAAAGAAAAGATCTGCTATATGAACTACATCTGATGTTTTCTTACATGGTATAAAATGTGTCATCTTATAAAATCTATCCACAACAACAAATATAGAATCATTATCTCTTGTTGTCCTCAGAAGTCCAAGAACAAAATACATGTTGATATCACTCCAAGGTTTCTCAGGAATAGTAATAGGTGTATACAATCTAGTATTCTGACTCACTCCCTTTGCAATTTGACAGACTCCACAACTTCTCACAAATTTGTGAACATCCTTATACAACTGAGGCCAAAAATACCTCTCCTTCAGGAAACTCAATGTTTTATCAATGCCAAAGTGTCCAACCAATCCACTAATATGTTTCTCCTTTATTATATTAGTTCTCATTGATCCTCTCGGTATACATAACTGAATTCCTTTAAACAACATATCTTCCCAAATGAAATAGTCTTCATACTTACTTGATTGACTTGTATTAGGCGCTCTGCACACTCTCCACTTCTCTAAATATCAGGATCATTTTCATACAAATTCTTCATGTCATCAAATCCAAGAACTTCAATTCTCATTTCAGTCAACAAATATCTTCTTTTACTCAATGCATCAACAAATCTATTAGATACTCCACTCTTATGATTAATCACAAATGTAAAGCTCTGCCAATACTCTACCCATTTCATATGTCTATGATTCAACTTATTTTGATTACCCAAATACTGTAAAGCCTTATGATCAGTATACAACACAAATTCATTTGGCATCAAGTAATGCCTCCATTTCTTCATAGCTTGCACAATAGCATAGAATTCCTGATCATGGACATAATATTTCCTCTTTGCATCATTCAAATTTTCACTAAAGAAAGAAATAGGTTTACCTTCTTGAGTCAATACAGCTCCAATTGCACTTCCACTTGCATCACATTCAACTTGAAATACCTTATTGAAATTAGGTAAGGCTAGCACAGGTAATTCAGCAACCTTCAACTTCAAAGCTTCAAAACTCTGATCAGCTCCATGTGTCCATTTGAACTCTCTTTTATCTCATCTCATTGTCTCAGTCATAGCATTGCAAATAGAACTGAAATTTCTGATAAACTTCCTACAAAAACTTTCCAATCCATGAAATGATCTTACCTTAGTAACATTCTCAGGTGTAGGCCAACTCAATATAGCTTCAACCTTCTCTAGATCCATTTTCAAACCATCAGCTGAAATCACAAAAACCAAATACACAAGCTCTTCTTTCATGAAGGAACATTTCTTTAGATTTATTAGTAACTTTTCCTCTTTCAACCTCTACAACACTTGTCCTATATGCATCAAATGTTCTTCTCTGGTTTTACTGAATATCGGAATATCATCTAGGTATACAATCACACATTTGTTCAAGAATTTCTTCAAAACATCATTCATCAATCTCATAAATGTACTTGGTGCATTAGTTAAACCAAAAGGCATATCCAACCACTCATACAAACCTTCTTTTGCCTTGAAAGCAATATTCCATTCATCACCTTCTCTGATTCTGATATGATGATATCCACTCTTTAAATCAATTTTGGTAAAATACTTTGCTCCACTCAAACAATCCATTATGTCATCCATTTTGGGTATATGAAACCTATACTTGACTGTGATCTTGTTTATTGCTTTGGAATCAGTGCACATTCTTCATTCTCCATTCTTCTTAGGGGCCAACACAACAGGTACCACACATGGACTCAAACTTTCTCTGATTAAGCCTTTGTTCAACAACTCATGAACTTTTTGATTAAGCTCTTTATTCTCGGTAGGTTTCAACCTATGTGGTGCTTTATTTGGTAAAATAGCCCAAGAATTAGATCCATATGGTGACAGATATCTCTAATTGGTGGCAAACCATTAGGTACATTATCTGAAATGATTTCTTTGTATTCATTTAGCAACTTCTCAACTTCTGCAGGTGTGTCATCTTCTGCATTCTTACTTGGCTTGTTAGGAATCAAACCATAACAAATAACATCTCTTTTCAGATCTTTAACAAACTATCTACCTTCCATCAGACAAACTTTCATAGATGTACATAACTCATGAACAGGTTCTTCTATCAAAGGTAACAAAATTTGCTTCTTCCCATCAACCCAAATAGAATATCTAGTCAACCTTCCATCATGTATAGCATGTCTATCATATTTCCAAGGTCCATCCAAAAAAATATGACAACAATCCATTGGCATAATATCACATAACACCTTGTCATAGTACTTTCCAATTTTCAGATTCACAAAACATTGTTCACTTACCATTAATGTGTGCTTATCCTTGATCCATGAGATCTGATAGGGTTTCAGATGCTTCATCCTCTCTAACTACAACTTTGAGACCATTTCTTCTGAGGCCAGATTCTCTAAACTTCCACTGTCAACAATGACTCTTCAAACCTTATCTGCAACCCTACATCCGGTTTTGAACAAACTCTTCCTGATAGGATCTTACTTATCTTTCTCACTCCATAGTATCCTTCAGATCATGATATTATCAGGTTCATTTGATGACTCTTCTTGCACTAATTTGTTTCTGCTACTTCTACCACCTTTCTTACTTGCATGTGTACATTCAAAGGATTTGTGTCCTTCACAACAATTGTAACAAGATACTTGGAACCCTCTTCTGCTATAACCACCTCTGGAGTAATTACCTCTTCCTCAGTATGAATTTCCACCTTTCCATTCAGTCTTTCCTTTGTATTTACTAGTGTCTATATTTTACTTGTATGGTTCAAATCTAGTGTTTTCACCATGAGATCTACCTCTTCCTCTAGGGAATCTACCACGTCTACCTCTTTGTCTTTGTTCATATCTTCTGTTCAACTTTTCTTCAGCTTTTAGGGAAAATTGGTATGCCTCTTCAATGCCTTCCATCTTGATCAAATTGATTTCATCTTGTATGAAACTTCTCAAGCCATTCAGATATATTGTAACTCTTTCCACTTCATCTTCAACATGTCCAGATCTGATGTCCAATCTATTAAATTCTTCAGTGTCATCTTTGACTGACTTGTCCTTCTACTTCAAACTTTGCATTCTTCAAACTAGATTAATTTGATAATCAGAAGGAAGAAAATTGCCTTTCAATTTTTTCACCATCTTATCCCATACCTTGATTTTGTCTTTACCTTTCTTCTTTCTATCCAACTGTAGATGTGCCCACCATAAGGATGCATGACCTTTCAGTTTTGTGCTTGCAATTTTGACCTTCTTGTCTTCTGCAACATTCTCATATTCAAAATATTTTTCCATCTCAGTGATTCAGTCAATCAATTCATCAGAATCTAATTTTCCACTATACTCAGGTGGAATAAAGTGAGGTGTGGACTTCAAGCTTGTCAATGCTCTCAGGAATCTTTCCTCTTCTTGATCCATCAGAGGTGTAGGTGCAGCTTCACCTTGAACCTCTTCAAATTCATCATCACTAACATCTTCAAGATGTCTTCCTCTACATTGGACTGTCTCAATAGCTTGCAATCTTGTAGCCATTTGTCTAAGCATATCAACCTGACCTTGATCGACATTTCCTCTCCCATGAACCATCTTGAAACTCTCTGCAATTATAGGTCAGATCTCAACTTGCCACCCTACAAAAAATATATTTAGAGTTTACAAGAAGGAGCCACGAATGTCAACTCGCTTTGATACCACCTGACGCAAGGAGGGAAGGATGATGGGGCCTAAGGCACACACAATACCATCCCCTTGCAGATAAAGTGCGGAATTACACAAAAACACAGTGAGAGAAGAGAAATGCATATATCTTTATCATTAATCAATCAAACTCAATACATTCCAAGCTATAAGGCCTTCCTGGTTATGGCCATATACATCAGAGTGTATTACAATTCGATGTTCTTACAATAGAGATCTCAGATCTTTAATATTATAACATTGCCTTTTTTCTCTAAGACTTCTACCAAACTAAAAACATACAAAAGAATATATACAAGAGTCCAACAAAGTAGTCGGCACTCAAATACAAAGGTGAGACCTAGATTTAGGTCCACACAGATCCCAAAGATAGATCCCAGCTATGAACATTAAATAAACAAGTCAGCCACCAACGCCAATTCCAAAATAAACCATATCGGCAAAGCAAAAGCTGAGCAACAAAGCACTTGGAAAAAGAAAAGCCAAGAAAAAACAACAAGCATGGCCGAGCAACTCGGCAAGGCTGCCGAGTAACATAAGAACAACATGCTGAGCAAAAGGGAACTAACTAAAAAGGAAAGTAACATATTTTTGGGTGAGTAGGATGCCAAGGACCCAAGATGCTCCTGCATCACATGTTTGAAGTATTTGACTTTGATCCTAAACGGTTCTATGATGACTTTCAAAAAATGTTTGACCATGTGTACATAGGCGCTCTGCCTCCCTTTTGAAAATCATTGAACAACTTATTTTTGGCTACTATAACAGTTAGGATATGTAGGATTTCTTCTGAATGTTAACCTTTGTAATTACGATTATATTTTTGAAGAGTTGTGAGATGTAAATGATTGGAAGATTTTCGCTTCCCCTACCTACACAGGGGAAACCTCAACCATGCTATAAGTAGGGTTAGGAAGAAGGAGAAGAGGAGGGGGGGAAACTTGTTGAATTTAATCTATATGAGATGTAAAGGTGGTTATTCATAACATGATATAATTTTATGTTATCAAGGTGTTATGGGTTCCTTTTTCTGTGGGTAATGTCCTTTATGATATTTGAAATTTATTTCAATGATTACTTTCAATTCTTCTATTAATTATCACTCTATTTATTTGGTTTTATGTCCAAATGAGGTTTTATATTGAAGTGTTTTCATGTATCTCCTCATCGAACTCACTTCCTAAAATGGGAAATAAATTTGATTACACTAAAATCCTAAATTTAGAAGTGAGAAATTGGCATTGATAGAATTAAGTAGGTGATGATACAACAATGGTGTCATCTCATAAAGTTGTATGTGAGTGCTCAGATAAGAAAAACATTTTGACACAATGAGAATTGGACAATTCATGGACAACCAATGCCAAAATAGACACAAAGATTCTATTTTACTCAATGATGAAGCTTTAGGATTGAAAGATGCAGAGTGGTACTAGGAGTTGGGTATAATTAGATTTTTAAATAGTCATGTATACCTACCCTGATCCTTATAAGATCAAAAGAGTAGAGAAATTATCCCTTCAGGGTAATTCATGTTCGTTGGCTAGAATTGTATGTTCGGTAATATAAATGTGCTCTTTTCCAAAATACAGTTTTGAGATCCAACACACCCCTTTTATTACCAATCAAGATCAACAATGACACATACCCAAATGTACCATCCCCCATCCTTCAACTATTATTTCATCCATATTTCCTCCATGTCATACAACTTCTCATACTCCTTCCAATACTACTTGTAGCAATTTGGATGCCAAATACTAAATGCATAAAGGTTAAATATCCACAACTATCTAAATATTTCAATGTCCACTCCAAAAGACATGCTAAAGAAAAGAAAAATCCAATCAAAAAATGCACTTCATCTCAAAGGCCACAAAGGCCCACCAAAGAAAAAGAAAAATCTATGTGGATTCTATAGAAAAATGATGAAATATATCTAAACCTAAAGTCCACAATGGCATCCAAAGCTTCTAATTGCTTGAAATGGGGAATCAAGTGCCAAATGTATTCAATGGATTCCTTTTCTCTTATGCATTTGAGGAGATGAACTATGAATTCATGGATGTAAGATTGATAGAGAGAAAATACAAATAGGGTCAAATGAAGAACAAGGTAAAAAATCAGAAAACCTAGACTAACAAAGACCTAAAAGATAAAATCTAGTTTCGGATTGGAACTTATAAATTGAAACTAACCCGCAATCTCAATTGAAGGTGATCTAGAAGGACTAGGTTGAATGAGCTAGCCTATTCTCATGAATAGAATAATTGGGCTGGTATATTCTCTATAGCTTCAACTACTTTTACTCATAGAATATACCAAAGGTCAAGTACTTCCTAGATCAAACCTTTAAAATAGAACAACTTGTTCCTACGCATAGATTAGAGAGAATTTGTTGGGTAGAGATGAGTATGCCTTAATAAAACTTTAGATGAGGAGTCCAAATTTAAATTAAAATGAAATATTCATAAATGGAAAGAGTGATAATTTAAAGTAGAGGCTAGATCTAAAAATGTAAATGTTTATACCATGACAAATGGACTTAGACTCGTAATATCTATGAAGATGCTTTGAGTGTTGTTGTAGTGTTTTTAATTTTTTAGAAGAATCAAGGATGCCTTTCAAGAATGCCTAGATTTGAAAATACTCCTCAAATATCGAATGTTGTTATGATTGATGACATTCGCCTTAGGAAGGAATTATTGGCATTGATATTCATGTAGTTGAAAGAAGGAACTTCCTGCTCCATTTAGGACACCATTTCTTTGTCTTCAGTGAGGAAGACAAGCTTCACTACTTGTGTTTCTATTAGTTATGCTTTTTTGGGCACTTCCCATTGACACTCGAGGGGTGATCCCATCTCCCCCTACCTTTCTTTGTTGAAAAAGTAATTTTACTTTATATTAATGGTTATGTCAATTCATATAAAAATATATTTTAGTCAACATGTCTTTTATCCATTGTGCACACATTTTATAGTTCAACACGTATTACTGTAAAATAATTATCTTTAAATTAACCTTATCTTGCATTTTTATGATACACATGCCCTTCTTTTCAACTATACACATTCATTACAGAAAGCTAACACTCTAGTAAAGTTAAATTTATGTAAAAATAAATATTTTAACATTAAAGAGTTCATTTGTAAGATATGCATTTTGCAAAATTAAGATTGCATTGGTAAGTGCGATTTTATCAATTTATATTGAAATTTATAAATAGTTGGTATTTTTAGTTTAGAAATGAGATAAATGTTACTATTTTTTATTTTTTATTATAATAATTCAAATATTTACTTTATATGTGATTAACTTAAATTTATATGTGGATTTAATAATTGTTTATATTTGATTTTTTCATATATATTTTGTATAATTAATTTAAAAGATATCACGTAAATTAATAGATAGAGAAAATCTTTTTTCAATTGAAAAAGATAATTATACATTACAAACAAAATATAAAACTACTATTTATTGTTTTTTGAACATTAAAAGTATAATATTAAAATAAAATACTTTATGACCAACATTTTGAACATTTTGATAGGTTGTAGTACGTTATGTGTATGCAATGAAACCTAACCTGTTGGGAGCACACTTAGACATGCAAACATTAGAGGTAAACACGAAATAACAACATCATACATATCTAAAGCATACTATTAAATAACAAGTAGAGATTCATCACAACCTCCGATGAGCCAAACAAGTACACCCAAGCCTTGTTGATTTGCTCTTAGAGAGGTTTGTGGGTGTGCTCTCCCAACACAATATATTAAATCGCACTATTGATAGCAATGCAAGCTAAGAGAGTGAAGAGCTCAAGAAAAAGTATGAGGAACTTGTCTCAAGCCATCACAATGATTTGATGAATGCAAAAAGCTATACTATGATGAAGATTCAAAGACTAAGCTAAGATGATATGCATAAGACAATAGAAATAAGTTCATTTTCCATTATCCTAACATGTAATTTCTAAATTCAAATATAAGCTAATGATCATGAACATAAAATGCACTAAGAATTTCTAGAGCTATACTAGCATGATAACAATGCATAAAATGAGAGATGTTTTGCTCTTGAGAAAGGCCTCTATTTATAGAGTTTTTGGAGGAGAGAGAGGGCTTGGATGAGGTGGAGCTCATGTGGCATCCAC
>MU228406.1:1981458-1994229 GCA_018584345.1 Thuja plicata
ATATATAATTTGTGAAATAGAGATAGATATTATGAGAATTCTTAAATAAGGCATTTTTATGTGATTTTGGATTTCTTTTATGTATAATTCTAGACTATGATTTTATAATCAATATTAATCTTGTACATTTACATGTGCCCAAAAATGATGATATTGGATACCATATAGAATGAATCTTATATTCATTAGAGATGGGATTCCTTTATCTAGAGGGGGCTAGATGAAATTTTATAGTTTCCCTAGTATTGAGATTGTTATAATCTCATGTAGGTAGTATATATACTGATAGCCAATCATATGCATATGCGTAGGCTTGGATAACATCTATCATTTCGAAGAGATCTTAGGAGCAGTTCTATATGGGAAGGTGTGCCGATAGCTTGGTTTCTTAGAGAGGATCTTATATCCCTCAAGCTAAGAATCAAGAATTCTGTGAAGCCCAACCTAGAGATGGCTTCTAGGGTCAAATCCCCTTACTAAAGTAGAATACAATAAGAGTGATATAAATATTGTGTAATATTTTCTACTAATGTTGGTTTTGTAGGAAATTACATAAGGAGTATAATTACGGATATCAGATTGCTATCAAATCATAATCATGTCATCTTGTGAAATTTGGTACATGCAAACCTATCAATGCACTAGGGGAAAGAAAGCTATGACAGAACAACTAGCGCAAGAGATAAGAAACTTCATGTAACATACTAATGAAAGGTTTGAAAGAACCAACTAGTTTATCCTCCAAGCCATCCAAGACATGACCAAAAGAAATCATAATGAGAGTCCTGATGCCAATCTAGAGAGAGGTACTCATTCCAATCATTCTGAGAATGAACACTCAACTCAAGGTTCCATCATGAGACCTACTATACCATCCTTTCTCCCAAGAGAAGAACCTATTGTCAGAGGAGAAGAACCATCCACCCATTCAGTAGAAGAGATTGCCAAAATGTATGCTAGTTTAGAACCAAAGATACAAGGACTTGTCCCCTTTAAAGAATACTATGAAACTAAAACCTTGGCAAGCCATAGTAGAAGAAGACAACATGGGGAAAGAGACACTAAACCCAAGATAGGTAAAATGTGCTTACCATACTTCGATGGGGCAGGGAAAGAGACTGCCCAAGCTTGCATTCAAAAACAAGACACTTACCTTTCCCTCAGCCCTATGATAGAAGAAAATGCAATTAAATTTTCCATAATCCATTTAACCAGAGAAGATCACATTTGGTGGCACCATGGCATCATCACTCTTGGACATAAAAGTATTAACACCTATAGAGAGCTCACCCAAAAGATCATTAGTTGGTTTTATTAAAGGGAGCCTGAATGGTATTTCCAAGAGTTAACACATCTCAAAATATTAGAAACTATTGAAGAATTTGCCACCAAAATTCAGATTCTATCAGTCATGGTTTCTGACATATCCCAAAAAAGGTGGGTCTATATGTTTATTGAAGGGCTTAAAGAACACATCAAAATAAGGGTAAAATATATCGAACCCCAAACACTTGAAGAATCCATCAGGAAGAAAAAATGATAGAATATGATACAACTAAGGAAAAACCAAGAGGCCTTTTAACAAGAACACCAAATCAAGGTGAGGAACCCAAGAAAGATCAATCAAAGATTTTCTTATGTCAACAACCATGGAGTAAATACCATCGGTGTAAGGGAAGAGGAGAAATCATTGAGAAAGGGTTGTGTTTCAAGTTTAGAGCACCATGGACTAAAGATCACCAATGCAAGAGAGGGAAAATGAACAACGTGGAGGAAGCACTAAATGAAGGTCCTATAAAAAAAGGCTAGAATGGAAGACCTAGAACATGAAACACTAGTCAGCCACTCATAGAAAATAGGAGGATACTCACTCAGGACTTCATGGAGTGAAGTAATAATGGGAAATGGAACAACAGACCCATGTATTTGAGTTACACCCCAGTTAGAAGCTAATGTAGGATAACATGTAATCAAAAGGTACTTCATTTGGTAAATTTTATAAAAATCAGCATTCTTTGAATGCCATAAATAAACTCATTAGGATGACTCACAGTGGACAACCCAATATAAGATCTTAGATAGATCCTCCACCTATAAATAGAAAACTCATGTAAACATCCGACCCATCCTTAGAAAACATAAAAAAGGTCCTTGAATTTCCCCCCTGAAAGGAAGATTCAAATACTCAAATAAATTAAAGGAGTTAAACCAATCATCACGACTCCATGTAATAAACTACCCCCTTGGATAATAAATGGAAATTCATGTTATGGTTTGAGCTCATTCTCACACTCTAGAAATTAAGGAATCAAATGAGCACTGAATAGTTGGTAAAATGAAAATATCCTCTGAGTGAAACTTCCACTTTGGAAAAGGAGGAAATCACAAATTGCTTGAGGAGAAGAAAATTCAAGATGTGGGAACTATAATATCCCTCGATTAACATGTTTATTCTGAAAGTATATTTTTCAAATTACTGTGTCTATTACACTAATTTAATATAATTGGGAGAATGACGATTATAAAAATTCAAGAATTAATATTAAATTAATACTAATTAAATATCATTATATTAAAACAAGTTATTATATATATATATATTTATATATATATATATATATATATATATATATATATATATATAGTTGGATGATATTATAATTGGTTATTACTATTGTATGATGACTAACTAAAGTGTACAGATACTGTACAGATGACTCAGAATGAGCAAAGATGATGATATGAAGAGGGATGTGTGATGATCTTATTCCTAAGGTCGCTTGGCTTAATATTATATATTGGAGTTGTTACAAATGTTTTAGTGAAGACTAGTTTCTGAACTGTGACAGTGATACTTGACAGAGAAAGTCTCTATGTTTTGGAGATATGTTACAGGCGATGATGATTCAGGTTATTCGAGCTTAAGGGATGAAAGAAGGCATATTGAGGAATGTTTTTTACTGATTGCAAGTCGTGTGATTTTTTGTGACGTCAGTTATGGTGTGTATTATGGAGGAGACCTATTTGGGTCCGACTTCTTAGATGTAGCGTGCAATGTGTATTGCAAGCGTGGTTTGCAGATTTTGGATTATATCAGATGTATTGTAATTGATGTTTACTTGTTTTATGTACCATGTGTATCTTAGCAAGGGGTTAAATAATTATTTGTATATTGGGAAATCTTAATTGGCTGACCTAATAAATTATTGTAATAGTGTATAAATGAGAGATATTTTCTTTTGAAAAGATGGATGTATGATGAGAAGGTAATTGAAAAGATAGAGAAATGTGGAAGTAGTGAAGCTTGATTGGCTACTGGATGTAGAGAAATTTTTTTAATTATAGTACCTCATTGTAAATGACCAAGAAAAGACAATTGACATTTGATAGTTCACTCAATTGTATATTTCCTATATACACTTGTTCAGTTTGTAAATCCTTAAGGATGGCTTTAACTTTCTTTGGGCAGTGAGCCCACTGTTACTCTTGACTCCTAACAGGGTCTCTCCTTTAACATAGATTGTGTACTGTAATATTTTAATAATCTCCTAACAGAGCTGATTTTTTTAACAGGGATACTATACTCTTAGTACATTATTTTTGGGTGCTAATTCCCATTGGGTTTTTACCTTTAATAGGGTTTCCTTGACCAAAAAGGATTGTGTTATTACGTTGGCATTTACTACGTTAATATTTGAATTGAAGTTTTGGTTTACAAATTTTAATGTTTAATAATTTGTCTCACAACTGATTCAATCTTCCACCCTCTCAGTTCTACTTGTGGACTGTTATTCCTAACAAATGGTATTAGAGATGTTGGTCCTTAGAGAGAAAGCTTAACAGTTTGAGGTGATCTTGAACATGACTTACTATAGGAAGGATATTTTGAAATTTGATCCTGAAAACTTTGACAGTTGGAAGAACAAGATGAGAACACATTTGCTATGTTTGGGAATGAACTCCTAGATGATCAAAAAAAGAAGGGAATATATAAAGACTAAGGATGAACTGGATAAAGATACTTAATATGAAAAGAAGTCATTTTCATATAACATGGTTGCAAGGAATAATTGATCAGTGCACTTTTTGAAGGCGAATTTATAGAAGTAAAAGACTTAGATTTTGCACATGAAGTTTGGACAAGATTGGAATCATTGTATGAAGGAGACAAGTTTACAAAATAGGAAAAGCTACAAAAACTTGAAGACAAAGATGGAATCATTGAAAATTAAAGATTATGAGAACATTATATCATATGCACAAAGAATTACTGAAGTGGTTATTGGTATCAGGAACTCTGGAGGTACCTACAGTGAGGAAGATGTAATTGTGAAGATTCTCAAATCTCTGACACCTGCATATAGAACAAAAGTACAATCTATAGAGGATATTATACCTTTGACATCAAACTTCAGTAGAGAGATGTTGATTGGAAATATAATTACTTTCGACACCATAGAACTAGGAGATTCTCTACCTAAAGTTGAGTCTGCATTCAAGGCATTTGTGCATAGAAACAAAAAGACCTTATCTGGAATTGTGAGCACCAGCAATAGTGACTTGATATAATAACTTGGAGACTATGTTGATGATTGGGAACAGATATAGGAAGAAGAAATAAATCTCGATGAGGTGGTAGCCTTGATCACTAGAAGTGAAAAGAGAGGTAAGGGTAAATTTGAAGGAAAGTTACCTTTGAAATGATTATCATGCAACAAGATAGGTCATTTTGCATCTCAAAGGGTTCCATAACATAAACCTAAGCTTAAAAAATTAAAGTATCCAAAAGACAAGGAATGTTATTATTCTAGTGAAGGTGTCTCTGATGATGAAGCTATTGACTATGATGAGACTAGATTTATTGCTATTAAGGATGATGCACCTATACATGAATAAAGAACCTTATTATCTCATGTTAAAAATAAATATGAATGGGTTATAGATAGTGGTTATTCACATCATATGACTGGAGATAAAAACAGGTTTGTTAGTTTGAAAAGATATGATGGTGGTCCTGTTAGATTTGGTGATAATACTCCTAATCTTATCATTGGAGTTGGATCTATTTCTCTGGATGGAAAAAGTAATACTGACAATGTACTACTTGTTGATGGACTTAAGAATAATCTATTGAGTGTTGGACAACTAGTGGACAAAGGCTATCAATTGAAATTCATTGATGGGGAATGTTCTATCAGAAGTAAATAAGGAGACTTGATCACATTTGGTAGTAAATATAGAGGTAATGTGATTGAATTGAATACATCTGAGGCTTCTTGTTTTATTGCGAAGGTTGATGATAGTTGGTTATGTCATAGAATATTTTTTCAAGTTAACTTTGATAATATTGTGAAGGAAAGTATGATTAATGCAGTAAAAAATCTACCGAAGATTGTAAAACCATCTAACACCATGTGTAGAGAGCGTGTTATAGGGAAGTATACTAGAAGCATTTTTAAAATAAAATCTTATTTAGCAAAAGGGAAGTTGGATCTGGTACATATAGATATGTGTGGTCCTACAAGAACAAGATCTTATTATGGTGAAAGATACTTTATAATTTTGTTGATGACTTTTCTAGAATGATGTGGGTTACATATCTAAGAAAGAAATCCAAGGCATTTGAAAAATTCAAGATATTCAAAGAAAAATTAGAGAATGAATCAGGTTTGAAGATAAAATGTTTGAGATTAGATAGAGGTCATGAAGTTACTTCCAATTTATTTAATATCTGCTATGAAGAGCATGGAATATTCAGACATACATCTTCTCCTAGGACAAAACAATTGAATGGGAAAGCACAACAAAGAAACAAAACAATATTAGATGTTGCCAGAACTATGCCGCTGGAAGGAAATGTATCACATGTTCTTTGGAGAGAAGCTATTGGTACTTTTGTGTACACCTTGAACAAAATTCAGGTCTAAGAAGGTACAAGGAAGACTCCTTATGAATTATTCTTTGGTCATACTCCTATTGTAAAATATTTCAAAATATTTGGAAGTAAATGCTATATCGAAAGAGATGATGAGATAGGGAAGTTTGATCTGCTAGAAGTGATGAAGGTATATTCCTTGGTTATTATTCTAAGAGAAAAACCTATAAATGTTTCAATATATGATTGAGGAAGTTGATTGAAAGAGCTAATGTGAGGATAGATGAAAATTTTTAGATTCAGGAAAGAATATATGATTATGGTCAGATTGTAGAGATAAAAGAGGTCACTACTGATCTTGTAGAACCTTTGGAGATTGATGATGAGATTGAAGATGAATCAATTGATCTTACTGAAACTCCTAAGACTCTGAGGTATGTTAAGAAGAACCATCCTGAAAATCAAATAATTGGTAATGCAAGGAAAGGAATGTGACAAGATAAAAAGTAAGAGATGGAATTTTTTTGATTTCTCAAGTTGACTCAAAAACTACTGATGAAGAATGTAGAGATGAATCTTGGACTAAAGATATGCAGGAAGAACTAGAACAGATAAAGAAAAACAAC
Organism: Thuja plicata; assembly: GCA_018584345.1. Lineage (NCBI taxonomy): Eukaryota > Viridiplantae > Streptophyta > Pinopsida > Cupressales > Cupressaceae > Thuja > Thuja plicata. The sequence continues at coordinate 1,987,960 of MU228406.1, forward strand.
ACTTGGAAATTGGTTCCAAGACCTAAAAACAAAAATGTGATAGGAACTAAATGGTTTTTCAAAAAAAAAATAGATGAGGAAGGAACATTGGTAAGAAATAAGGCTAGACTCATTTGTAAAGGATACTCACAACAAGAAGGCATAGACTTTGAAGAAAATTTTTCTCATGTTTCTAGGTTGGAAGCTGTGAGATTATTTCTTAATTACGCTACACATAAAGACTTTAAAGTATATCAGATGGATGTGAAATCTACATTCTTGTTCATGGAGATTTGGAAGAAGAAGTATATATTGAGAAACCTAATGGATTTACTTTGATAGAAGATGAAGACATGGTGTGTAAGTTGAAGAAAGCATTGTATGGAATGAAACAAGAAACGAGATCATGGTATGCAAGACTAGATAGGTATCTACATCGTCTTGGTTTTAGAAAATGTAATGTAGATAGTAATTTATATTTAAGAACTGGTGAAGATGGAATCCTAATCATAGAAGATTTTGTTGATGATATCATTTTTGTAGGCAATGATAAAATGATTAAAAAGTTCTTTAATGAAATGAAAAATGAATTTGAAATGTCAATGATTAGTGAGATGAATTTTTTTCTTGGTTTGCAAATTAAACAAAATAAGAATGGTATTTTTATATCTCAAACCAAGTACCTTAAGGAAATGTTGAAGAAGTTTGGAATGGAAAATCGTAAACCTGGTGGGACACCTATGGTGACTGGTTATAAAATTACCAGTAATGATGAAACTCAGAGTTTTTTTTAGACAAAGCACAAATCAATGATTGGAGGTCTACAATATCTAACTCACACCAGACTAGATATTTCCATTGTAGTTGGAATTCAAGAAAGATATTGTAAAGATGCTAAAGAGACACACCTTGCTGCTAAAAAAAAAATTTTTAGATAGGGTAAGTGCAGAAAGATGGGGGACCAAAAAGGGGGTATAAGATGCCACTTTTTTTTTGAAATCAGCAAACTCTGAACTTCAACGAGAAATTGAGGATACTTACACTCAAAATTTTAAAATGTGACAAAAACAAGAGTTGTTCTACTTCAAATCTAGTTTCTAAACTACTAATTTTTTTTAGAAACAGTGGAGATTAAGGCCCTCAAAAAGGGGGAGCACAAAAAGTGGTCCTATTTTTTGTGAAAAAACATAACATAGCATCTGGTGTGCTCCCCCTAAAATGTTAACTTAAAAAAAAAAAAAATTAAATCACTCCAGTGAGAAATTATCTAACACCATCTAGTTTATCCTAGATTTTTCTGCTAATTTTTTTATGAAAGTGTGATTTTTTGCCATTTTCCGAAGTGGACACATCTTGAAAACGTGAAATTTTTGTGTGCTCCCCCTAGAAATCATTGAAAACTAATTGAAAATCAAAACTTATTTTTTTTAAGGTGTGTAGAATGGAGTCTAGTTTCTGAAAATGTCATTTTTTCAAAATTCCATGAACGAGCCAAAATCTAAGCCCAAATGAATACACATTGGTTTTTGACAAAAATTGGACATAAATTAGAGATGAAATTCTTAACATAATGAGAATTGAAAATAAATTACATGGTTAGGTAGCTATCAGAGAGATCTACAATATCATGTCCTCTGATTTTATCGTTATTGAACCATGTGCAAACCTGACGGGGAGCACACAAGAAAAATTGTTATTTTTGTAAGTTTGCTGGAAAACACATCTCAGGCCTGTTTGAATCCTCCAAGACTTTGGGTTGGAACACCAAGGAAAATCCAAGCCTTAGGCTTGGTAAAATTCAATTTTATTAAAAGGGCGCATGCCCTATACTTACTATAGGGTGTGCGCCCTAAATGGCGTACGCCCTATATGGCATTCACACTATAGGGTGTATGCCCTATATTAGACACAAAATCACAAAAGGAAGGAGAGAGAGAGAGAGAGAGAGAGAGAGAGAGAGAGAGAGAGAGAGAGAGAGAGAGAGAGAGAGAGAGAGAGAGTCATCAATTTGATTAGTCATGCTAACAAAGGTTTCCTTTTGCAAGGATTGAATGAAAGACTAAACAATCACAATGAAACCCATCACAAGAAACCATTTTAGAAGATAAACTTGGAAGGAAGTACGTCTTTGAAAGGTTTTTCCGTAGAAGATGATATGAATTTTTGTTTACCACACCATGTTAAAGGATTGGTTGGATTTGGAGTTCTAAGTCACCTTGTCGATCGACTTCTGAAGCTTAAAAAGTTTGTGCAAGGACCCCCCCTATTTTTACTTTAAAAATGTGTTTAATATAACAAGGGGTACACATGGGCAAAAATATCTTGATATCTCCATAATATTGAACCATAATTTGTGGATTCTAAGTACTTTTCAGTTTCTAGTAGAAAACATGGCTACATGCATAACCTTCCTATTGATAATCATTTTCAGATTTTACCTTTGCCACCAATGACAATTGAAGAGGCATTTCCTGAATATCAAAAGTATTGTTAGATTTTACCTTTGCCACACACGTATCTATTCTTCCAAGATAGAGTGTATATGATCCCTGGAAATGCCTTCCAGGTAGAAATGATAAGATACCACCTTTATATTTTGAAGCCTATTTATCCAAAGGGCATAAATTTCCTTTCTCTATTATCTAGAATTGGGGGTGTAGAAATTACTTTGCATCATGGGAAAAATAGGCTTATTCTCAGAAGATGGTGGGAAAAATCATATCAAAAGGGTAAACTAATTGAGGTGGGGGATGTGAAGAATCTCATAGTAGAAATACTTGATGAAATGATTAACTCAATTGGAGGTTTTGATCTCATAATAGGTGGAAGCCCCTGTAATAATCTGTCAGGAAGCAATAGATACACTAGGCATGGACTGGGTGGAAATCAATCTTCTACTTTCTATAAATTCCCAAGGATTCTAAATTATGTAAGGGGTGTACAATGCATTCAAGCCTAACTTGACACAATATTTTGGGTATGCATGATATGATTATTACATGTAGATTCTCTGGGTGTCATGACCTGTTTGTCCAATTTTCTATTTTTCATTTCTCTAACTTAGAGTTGGAGAGCTAAGAAGGATTGCAACATGAAGTCGTGGCAAACCATGGCAAACAACCAAGGAATTTGGGAAGACTATTTGTCAAATTCTCAGAGAGAGAGAGAGAGAGAGAGAGAGATGCAAAAATGTTTGAACACTTGTTTCCCTTCTAGTATTTGACATTATCTTGTTTCACTTCTAGTGTTTTGCATTATCTATAATAATATTTGAATACTTGTTTCACCTCTAGTGTTTTTCATTATATATTAATCTCGTGGATGTCACATTTGTAAATCTCATTGCTAGACCTTGTTGCAAAAGGAAACCTTAGTTAGCATGACTAATCAAATCTCTCTCTCTCTCTCTCTCTCTCTCTCTCTCTCTCTCTCTCTCTCTCTCTCTCTCTCTCCTATTCTTCTCACTCTCTTACTCTCTCTTTCTTTCCCTTTCCCTACCCCACCTTACGACCTCTAAGATGTACTCTTAGGCTTCCTAATGGGTCGTAGAACTTATTAATAGGTCTTAGGACCCCTTAAGGTGTCATAAGGGGTTGTAGGAACCATTAATGGATCTTAGAACCCCTTAAGACACCTTACGACCCCTAAGATGCACTCTTAGGCTTCCTAACAGGTCGTAGAACCCATTGATAGGTCCTAAGACCCCTTAAGACACCTTAGGACCCCTAAGATGTACTCTTAGGCTTCCTAATGGGTCTTAAGGTGTCATAAGGGGTTGTAGGAACCATTAATGGGTCTTTGGACCCCTTAATACACCTTATGACCCCTAAGATGCACTCTTAAGCTTCCTAACGGTTTGTAACATGTCATAAGGGGTCGTAGAACCCATTGATATGTCCTAAGACCCCTTAAGACACATTAGGAACCCTAATATGTACTCTTAGGATTCCTAATGAGTCTTAAGGTGTCATAAGGGGTTGTAGGAACCATTAATGGGTCTTAGGACCCCTTAAGAAACCTTACGACCCCTAAGATGCACTCTTAGGCTTCCTAATGGTTTGTAACATGTCATAAGGGGTCGTAGAACCCGTTGATAGGTCATATGACCCCTTAATACACCTTAGGACCCCTAAGATGTACTCTTAGGCTTCCTAATGGGTCTTAAGGTGTCATAAGGGGTTGTCGGAACCATTAATGGGTCTTAGGACCCCTCAAGACACCTTACGACCCCTAAGATGCACTCTTAGGCTTCCTAACAAGTTGCAACATGTAATAAGGGGTCATAGAACCAATTGATACATCCTAAGACCCCTTAAGACACCTTAGGACCCCTAATATGTACTCTTAGGCTTCCTAATGGGTCTTAAGGTGTCATAAGGGGTTGTAAGAACCATTAATGGGTTTTAGGACCCCTAAGATATGCTCTTAGGATTCGTAATGGGTTGTAACATGTCATAAGGGGTCATAGGACCCATTAATAGGTCCTAAGTCCCCTTAAGACACCTTACAACCCCTAAGATGTATTCTTAGGCTTCCTAATGGGTCTTAAGGTGACATAAGGGGTTGTAGGACTTATTAATAGGTCTTAGGACCCCTTAAGGTGTTATAAGGGGTTATAGGAACCATTAATGGATCTTAGGACCCCTTAAGACACCTTACAACCCCTATGATGCACTCTTAGGCTTCCTAATGTGTCGTAACATGTAATAAGGGGTTGTAGAACCCATTGATAGGTCCTAAGACCAATTAAGACACCTTATGACCCCTAAGATGCACTCTTAAGCTTTCTAACAGGTTGCAACATGTCTTAAGGGGTCGTAGAACCCATTGATAGGTCCTACAACCCCTTAAGACACCTTAGGACGCCTAATATGTACTCTTAGGCTTCCTAATGGGTCTTAAGGTGTCATAAGGGGTTGTAAGAACCATTAATGGGTCTTAGGACCCCTTAAGACACGTTACAACCCCTAATATGTGCTCTTCAGATTCGTAATGGGTAGTAACATGTAATAAGGGGTTGTAGGACACATTTATAGGTCCTAAGTCCCCTTAAGACACCTTACAACCCCTAAGATGTACTCTTAGGCTTCCTAATGGGTCTTAAGGTGTCATAAGGGGTTGTAGGACTTCTTAATAGGTCTTAGGACCCCTTAAGGTGTTATAATGGGTTATAGGAACCATTAATGGATCTTAGGACCCCTTAAGACACCTTACAACCCCTAAGATGCACCCTTAGGCTTCCTAATGCGTCGTAACATGTCATAAGGGGTCATAGAACCCATTGATAGGTCCTAAGACCCTTTAAGACACCGTATGACACCTAAGATGCACTCTTAGGCTTCCTAACGGGTCGTAACATGTCATAAGGGGTCATAGAACCCATTGATAGGTCCTAAGACCCCTTAAGACACCTTAGGACCCCTAAGATGTACTCTTAGGCTTCCTAATGGGTCTTAAGGTGTCATAAGGGTTTGTAGGTACCATTGATGGGTCTTAGGACCCATTAAAACACCTTACAACCCCTAAGATACACTCTTAGGCTTCCTAATAGGTCGTAACATGTCTTAAGGGATTTTAGAACCCATTGATAGGTCCTAAGACCCCTTAAGACACCTTAGGACCCCTAAGATGTACTATTAGGCTTCCTAATGGGTCTTAAGGTGTCATAAGGGCTTGTAGAAACCATTAATGGGTCTTTGGACCCCTTAAGACACCTTATGACCCCTAAGATGCACTCTTAGGCTTCCTAACGGGTTGTAACATGTCATAAAGGGTCATAGAACCCATTGATAGGTCCTAAGACCCCTTAAGACACCTTAGGACCCCTAAGATATACTCTTAGGCTTCATAATGGGTCTTAAGGTGTCATAAGGGGTTGTAGGAACCATTAATGGGTTTTAAGACCCCTTTAGACACCTTACGACCCCTAAGATGCACTCTTAGGCTTCCTAACGGGCTGTAACATGTCATAAGTGGTCATAGAACCAATTGATAGGTCCTAAGACCCCTTAAGACACCTTAGGATCCTTAAGATGTACTCTTAGGCTTCTTAATGGGTCTTAAGGTGTCATAAGGGGTTGTAGGAACCATTAATGGGTCTTAGGACCCATTAAGACACCTTACAACCCCTAAGATGCACTCTTAGGCTTCCTAATGGGTGCAAATCTCATCGCTAGACCTTGCTGCAAAAGGAAACCTTGGTTAGCATGACTAATCTCTCTCTCTCTCTCTCTCTCTCTCTCTCTCTCTCTCTCTCTCTCTCTCTTACTATTTCTAACATAGGATGTACCC
>MU228406.1:2002959-2060616 GCA_018584345.1 Thuja plicata
GAGGGGAATCAAAGACCATCCACCATCTGTCCCAAAAATTTGTTTTTATATCTTCATTCAAGCACCAATGAATTGGGATCCTCCTTGTTGTGGGTTTAAGAGTTTTAATTTCCCTTGGCTTTTTAAAAAGTTTGCAAATGTCGGCTTTTGTGATCTCTTTTTTTTTTTTTATGTCCTCATATGATAATTTATTTGCATAATATTATTCTTGTTCTTCTCTTTTGTTGTGCCATAAATTTAGTTGCCCACTAACTGAACCTACGTGGATCAAGATCAATTCTAATGATTTTGACAGTGTTTCCCTTCAAGGATTTGTACCAATAGAATCTTTTAACCTCCTAATTAAAGATTATATTTCTGTTTTCCCATTCACTATTTGGTTTCTCAAGTTTTCATGTATTCCAAGAGGAGGTTTCTCAATTGGTGAGGGTGGCTGGGGTTCATTTTCTTGGTTATTTTCAACATCCATTTGTTCATGAGGAGAAGATGGAGGGTTTGGTTGGGGATTTTCTATGGGGATATCATTCCTTCCTAGAAATTAAAAGAAAATCTATTTTAAAACTCTAATTAAACATAAAATTTAAGACAAAAAATTTCACAATCAAATTTGAAGAAAAACTAAAAATTAAACCTAAATTTCAAAACAAATAACATTCATGGTTGTAGAATCACTTACCTCTTCTTCTGGTTTAACCTTGTTGATGTTGTGTAGTCATTTTTGCTTCACTTTGATTGAGAAAACCTCACAATGAATCGCGTACGCATTGTTATGAAGAGGAAAACAACAAGCCAAAACTTTGGAGAAGAAAAATAATCCACAAAGTGGCTGCCCAAACTCTTTATAAAAGAAATTAGGGCGCATGCCCTATGGTTTGAATTTCCCAAACCATAGGGCATGCGCCCTATAGAGTGTATGCCCTATAGGGCGTGCACCCTAAGCACAGATGGGGGCCAAAAAGGTATTTAGCACCTTTTTGGTCCCCCATCTTGGTGCACATACCCGATACTTGAAATGAACAATAGAGAATGGATTATGGTATGAAAATCAGATGAATTTATTTTACATTCTTATAGTGATGTTGATTAGGAAGGTAGTGTATATGATAGAAAGAGTACAATTGGTGGAGCATTTTTCCTTGGAAAAAGGATGGTTTCATGGTTAAGTAAGAAGCTTGACTGTATTGCTCAGTCTACTATTGAATCCGAGTATGTTGGTGTTGCTATTAATTGTACACAAGTTGTTTGTATGAAACAGATGATGAAAGACATTGGAATAAATTTTGAAGAGCCAGTGGTTATCCATTGTGATAACACTAGCATGGTGAATATTTTGAAGAATCCTGTAATGAATTCAAAGACTAAACATATTTCTATTATGTATCATTTTTTGAGAGAAAATGTAGCAAAGAAAGAGATTAGACTGGGGTATGTTAGCATAAAGGAAAAAATAAAAGATATATTTACAGAACCTTTGCCAAAAGATGCTTTTAAGTATCTTAGAAGCATGCTTGGTGTGAGAGCCCCTCGATGTGGTAATTAATTGATGCAGGGATGCATCAGTCAAGTGACTTTCAAAGCTATATCATTTTCTAGACTTGCTGTATGGATCTACTCCTTGGGGGGAGTGATCACATGAACACTATAGAGCACATTTGGGTGATTTTGCACCTGGTAGCTAGACATGAATATTTGGAAAAGGTACACCTTGAAGAAGAATAAATAAGAGTTATGGCATACTTTTCTATTGTTATCAAAGGGGGAGAGATTCTATGTGAAAATGCCTACTACTTTAGGGAGAGTTGTGTTGAGGTTATTGAGAAGATCATATTGAGAGAGAGTACTTTTGGGTTGATGGATTTTCCCATATGTTTCTATCAATGTCAAAGGGGGCGATTGTTGGATGATATTAGAATTGGGTATTAGTGATGCTATTGGGATTCATGTTTTGTCATTGATGTGAACATATGTTTCTAAGGAGAGAACATATTGGTTATTACTATTGTATGATGACTTAGAAAAGTGTATTAATACTGTATGGATGAATCAAAACAAGTGAAGATGATGATATGAAGAAGGATGTGTGATGATCTTATTCCTAAGGTTGCTTGACTTAATATTGCATATTGGAGTTGTTCTATGAAGACTGGTTTCTAGACTCTTACAATGATGCTTGATAGAGAAAGACTCTATGTTTTAGGGATATCTTACATCCAATGATGATTTAGGTTATGTGAGCTTAAGAGATGATAGAAGGCATATTGAGGAATTCTTGTTATTGATTGCAAGTTGTGTGATTTTTGGTGAGGTCAATTGTGGCGTGTATTCTAGAGGAAACCTATTTGGGGTCAACTTTAGAGATGTAGTATACATTTTGGATTGCGAGCATGCTTTGTAGATCTTAGATTATATATGATGTATTATAATTGATGTTTACTTCTTTTAGGTACTGTGTGTATCTTAGCAAGGGGTTAAGTAATTATGTACACATATATTAAGAAAGCTTAATTTGCCAACCTAATCAATTATTGTAATAGGGTATATATGAGAGATCTTTTCTTTTGAAAATATGAATGTATGATGAGAAGGTAATTGAAAAGATAGAGAAATGTTGAAGTTGTGAAGCTTGATTGGCTGCTGGATGTATAGAAGAGTTTGTGACTATACTATTTCATTAGAACTGAACAAGCAAAGACAGTTGATATCTGACAGTCCACTCGATTGTATATTTATTATATACACTTGTTCATATTGTAAATACTTGAGGGTGATATTAACCTTCTTTGGGAAGTGTGCCTAAGTAGTGACCCCACTATTACTCTTGACTCCTAACAGGGTCTATCTTTTAACAGGGACTATGTTCAATAATTTTGTAATAAGCTCCTAAAAGGGCTAACTATTTTAACACAGATACTATACTCTAAGTACATCATTTATGGGGGCTAATTCCCATCGGGGTTTTACCTTTAAAAGGGTTTCCTTGACAAAAAAGGATTACATGTTATTGTGTTTGCATTTAGTGTGTTATCATTTGAATTGAAGTTTTGGTTTAGAAAGTTTAATGTTTAATAATTTGTCCCACAACTGATTCACCCCACCCTCTCAGTTGTACTTGTGGACTATTATCCCTAACATATTTATATAATAATAATAATAATAATAATAATAATAATGTTATTATTATAATAATCATGAAATTGAATATATTATTACTAATATATATTAATAATGTTATATTTCTTATTAATATATTTAATAATAATAATTTAATAATATGGTAATTTTAATAAATCAAATATAATTAATATTTTTTTTATTAATAAAATTATGCTAAACATATTATTATGAATTATTAATAATAATAATTAAAATGTAGTAATTATATATATATATATATATATATATATATATATATATATAATATAATATATATTATTATTATAGTTGGTATCCAAATGTCAAATACTAGTGACAAACTTAGTCGTCCTTGGGAGGTATGGCTAAGTAGCTATCGTAAGGCTGCAACCAGTCGCCTGCCTAAGGGAACAATTGTACATCGAGGGAATGCGACTCCCCCTCCCATGTACATATTAATATGAGTTGTCAATGATTATAAAAGGGGGAGAGAAAAAGAATTAAAAGGTAACACGACCAAAGATTTAAAAAACAGTCAGAAAAAAGGGTTTCAACTACTTTTGGGTATATATATATATATATATATATATAGGTGCCCAAAAATGATGATATTGGATACCATATAGAATGAATCTTATATTCATTAGAAAGGGGATTCTTATTTCTAGAGGGGGCTAGAGGAAGTCTTTATAGTTTCCCTAGTCTCAAGATTGTTATAATCTCATGTAGGCAATATATATATTGATAGCCAGTCATATGCATATGCATAGGCTTGGATAATGTCTATCATTTCTAAGAGATCTTAGGACAAGATCTCTATGGGAAGATGTTCTGATAGCCCAGTTGCTTAGAGTGGATTTTATATCCCTCAAGTTGAGAATCGGGAATTCTATAGAGCCCAACCTAGAGACAACTTGTTAGAATAACTGAGAGGGGGGTGAATCAGTTAGCTCCCAATTATCCTAGAGTCCCAAATTCCTCTAGATGTATATAAAAAAAAATTCAAACATATAATTCAACTCAGCCAAATGTATTATGTAATCTCAAACTTTAGTCAATAGTGTTTATCGAGTATCAGTAAATTAATACGGTGATTACCAATGAATTTCAATAAAGTAAAGTGTAAAGAAAAATAACAATCCACAACATTCATGCACATTGACACATAGATTTTTAACTTGGAAACCCTACTAAGGGAAAAACCACCTTGGACTGGTAACCCAAAATATTTCACTCTTCTGAAGTGAGCTTGGTGAAGAGCCAACCCTGTTAAAGGTTACAATGCACACTATTAAATGTGACCTAGTTAGAGGATTTAAAACTAATAGTTCTCTCTTGACAATGCATTCACTATGGGGTCAACAAGAAAACACTCAACATTCATCATAATTCCATAATGAAGACTTTCACGTCCTACTCAGTTAAGAGATTTATTTGTGACAATGGTTAAACTGATACAATAATGATCTAATTCAAATACAACTCTATTTTGTAGATTTTCAAATATATGCTAAGTAAATAATACCTCTGATCAAATTTTTCACTTCAGTTCATCTAATTCACCATACTCGGTAATGCTCTTTCCTCTGTCGTTCGGTAATGTCTAAAGAAATGCTCGGTTATGTCTTTAACCAGTTTGATCATTCATCCATAAACTTTGCATGTATGCATCATATCATCATCGGGTTTATTCATAATGAATCACTTGTCTCTTATATAGACATATTAGCTCATTTAATTTCCACCCTTCATATTTTTCCGCTTAATATCCATCATTTACTTTTTCGCTTAAACTATCCTCGACAATTGTGTTAAAAACACATTTAAATGTTTTTCATCTAATCTTCCTTGAATTTTCATAATCATTTGATCAACATAACGAACTCTATCTTTTACCTTGAAATCATCAATTTCTAGGTCAGCATTCTAGTCAGCCTCGGTTTGAATTAACTGCTTAGTCAATACCATTTTGTGTCGGTGATCCCTATCTCAGTTATCACTATCCTTGGTATACATTGTGTTACTCAATTTTTACTATCTCTCGGTGTATACATAACTCTTCATTTTATTGACCACATAAACTTTGTTTGTTCTAGATCTTCAATCCAAATAGATGTTTCTTACCATTATGATACTCAAACAAGTTGACATCAATGAGAATATATCAACTGATAATGTTTATCATCACTTTTGTAACACAGTTGACTATCAAAAAATGACTCCAAACATACAATCTGTTGTAGTCCATCAATCTCTCCCCTTGGCATTGATGGCAACACAATATGAAATATGCAATATAAAAATGTCATACAACAAATACCAAACTTATTTTCTACAACTGCAATAATTCTTTAGCTCTCCCTAGCTTGAATATATAAACTATTTGAGTATTAAAAACTCAACATGTAGACTCTCCTTGCAAATTTGACTCTTGTGTTGTTCATCTCTCTATAGATAGATATTTTTATCTCCCTTTTTCTTTTCTCCCTTTAATAGATAGAAAGTTTAGTGAATCTCTCTCCCTTTCGATATTTCTCTCTCCCTTTAGATATTTCATGAATCTCTCCCTTTGACAGCAATGCCAAAGAGAAATATGCATCTCTTCATTGGCCAAAAATATCTTTGGTTTTTTGTGTAGTAAGATACCTTGCAGTGTAATAATATGTCTGTGCAAGTCCATTTCATCTTTGCATCGGCATATCTAACCCTCTGATTATGTCTAGGTTGGTGCAACCTCCTATTCATCTTAGTGACCAATAGATAAAGGATGAACCCCTAGTCTACCTCTCAAGTAATCAAATTTAACCTTCGGTAAGGGTTTAGCGAATATGTATGCAAGTTGTTCTTTTGATTTTACATATTCCTGTATCACTTGTTTATCTTGTACGTGTTCCCTCAAGTAGTGATATTTGATAGATATATTCTTTTTTTTTGCATGCATCACATGATTCTTTGAAATATTTATAGCACTTGTATTATCATAGTAAATCATCACAGGGTTAGTGATCTCTTCATTCATGCATTTCAAAATTGGTGTGAGTGTTCCAAGGCTTGCTAGCACTTCAACCAAGAGACCATAGCTTGTCTCTTCTAGGAACCTAATCTCCTCTAGGTCATGATTGGTTTAGATGTTTATCTTGTATGTGTTCCCTCAAGTAATGATATTTGATAGATATATTCTTTTTTTATGCATGCATCGCATGATTCTTTGAAATATTTATAGCACTTGTATTATCATAGTAAATCATCACAGGGTTAGTGATCTCTTCATTCATGCCTTTCAAAATTGGTGTGAGTGTTCCAAGGCTTGCTAGCACTTCAACCAAGAGATCATATCTTGTCACTTCTAGGAACCTAATATCCTCTACGTCATGATTGGTTTAGATGATTAAATAATTCCAATTCCAACTCTCTCTAATATTTCTCAAGTCATGCGCTTCACCTTGAAAGACTAACACCTTTTAGTTAGTTCAAATCTTCACTTCGCCCACTACACTTAGAAAGATCTAAGTGCCAACTCCACTCTAGCATTCATGATTCATTTTAGGGACCTCTACCATCTTGAAAATGTTCATATCCTTTTCATTTTAAGCCATTTAATAGGGTCTTCAACTTGGTCTTTATTGGGTTCAAGGATTTAATCACTTGGGAGCCTAATTGAGGCCTATTTCTTGTAGCCTTTTACAATGTGTTTTTCCCAATCCTTTCAAAACTTTTCCAAATAAATTGAAAAAAAAATCACACATTCAGATACCCTTTATCACTTTACAAGATATTTTGAAGGTTTTAGGTTCCCAAGCCCTCCGTACATAGGGTTCCTACAATCTAGGTCCAATACAACTAATAGGCCTAATTTCTAGAACTGTCTGCAACCTAGTTGAAAACTTGCTCAAAACTTAGTCAAATGGATTGGTATGAACTAAATCCTCATAGCATGTTAGTATATGAATATAACCTATCTAGAACTGCACATATCTCATACAGTGCTTCTCTACCCTGCAAGATATGCTCAATCTTTCATCTCCAAACCTCTAACTAGACAGTGTCTGCTCGCCTAGGGCTTGGCACTAAAAATAGAAAATTTACATTTCATGACTGCTAATCCTAGATATATATAGACTAGTGACTCCCCTTTAATATCCAACCACTTTCTTGAATATCCCATGGTTAGTTTTCATGGAGGAGTCATGAACTGACTGACTCATCAGGACAAGACCAGTGGACTCTTTAGATTGAAAACAATTTAACTACGACCCTAGACTAACTCAAAAATACTAGATCACTGAATGAAAAAGACTTCAAACTATCCTAATAACATAAAAAAACAATTATGTTGGGGTATTCAATCCAATAGGTATCACTATCATACACAAATGCTTGGATTTCCTAAAAATAGAGAATTGCAAAGCTCTAATCTAATACAAAATTTGTTACAATGTATCCTCTCTATTGATATTCGAGCCTACCTTCATGATAGATACATGATTCCATGTTTATAGACCTTTTTGTTTGATTCTCCACTCCTATTTTGTAGGGGGGTCTAAGATAACCGATTTGCATGCAAAATTTGCAATTATTGCAAATGTTATCATGACAACATTTTAGCAACTTTTGGCATCTTTGCCAATATGCCTCCTCCCTAAGTTTTAGGATCTCTAACCTCTTCATTTTGAGGATCCAAGATCATTTATGGCCTTATGGAATCTCTATTACATTGCCTTTGTGTTTAAGACACATTCAAGGTTCAAATCCAACATTAAGCAACTAAGCCTAAGAAATATAAAAACTACTAACAGTGGCTAATTTTGTGACCTTAGTCCTAATGACTAACTCACCTAGCCCACATTCCAATGACCCTCTAAGGTCTAAAAAAAAAACCTAACTATCTTGACTTCGCCAATGTCAAGTACAAGCCAAAAATGAATAAATCATGGAGGTTAGCCTAAGTGTGCTCCTGCACCATCCTCCCCAAAACAAAAATTTCAATCCACCCTTGGATTGAGGATGCTTGGATCAATCCCAATATTTTTGAACTCTGATTCCTTTACCCATACTACATCAGCATTGGTTTTACCATGCTTCTTTACCAAGTGTTCTTTGTATTCTTTGGTTCTAGTCTGTTTGCAGACTCTAGTATCCAATACACTGTCATCTCCTGTGGCTGTAGCTGGGGTAATTGGAGATCTTCCACATCTCTGATCACTTCTTGGAGACTCTGATCCAAGTCTTTCTATTGTCCTTTGTAATGGACAAAGTCTGCAATATTGAAAATAGGTGACAGTCCACTATCTTCCAGGAGCTCAACTCTGAATGCATTATCACCATACCTAGCAAAGATAGGATAGGGACCTATCCTTCTCATCTGCAACTTGTAAGGGACTCCCTTTTGAAGTCTTCACTTGTTAAGATGCACCGTGACCATGTCATCCACATTGAACTGAATTGTTCTTCTACCTTCATCAACCTTGGTTTTATGTTTCAAGGTGTTGTCTGTCAAAGTATTCCTGACTATATCATGTATCTCCTACATTGCATAACAAAAATCATCTGCATATCCACTTTCCTTCACTCCATCCTTCAATTGTCTCAGCTTATAGACTCCTCTAGGATGCAATCCATATACTATCTCAAAGGGGCTCTTCCCTGTTGATCGATTTATGGTGTCATTGTAGGCATACTCAGCTTGCCCAATCAACTGATCCCATTGTTGACCATATTCCTTGGTCAAGCACCTTAGTAGATTTCAAAGGATCCTATTCACCACTTCAGTCTAACCATCAGTTTGGGGATGGTGTGCAGACCCAAAGGATAAATTAGTGCATAGTCTTTTCCAAAGAGTCTTCCAAAAATGACTCATAAATTTAATGTCTCTATTTGACACAATGCTCATAGGTAACACATGGATTCTTACTGTCTCTTTGAAGAAGAGAGAGGCTATTTGGTTGGCATCATTAGTGGTCTTACATGGCACAAAGTGAGCCATCTTGTTGAATCTGTCCACAACTACATATACACTATCAATTCCTTGTCTTGTCTTGGGTAACCCAACTACAAAATCCATGCTCAAACATTCCCATAGCCTAGTGGGAATAGGTAGTGGCTGATAGATGCCTACATTTGAATAAGTACCTTTTTCTCTTTGAAATACAATGCAACTTTCCACATACCTCCTAACATGAAGATTCATCCTTGGCCAATAATAAAACCTTTGGACAATTTCTTGGGTCTTAGTGATCCCAAAGTGACCACTCAATGCACCATTGTGCTTTTCTTGGATTAAGTTCTCCCTAATAGACCCTCTAGGGACACACAAACAAAAGGTTACTTTGCAAAGTGTATTCAGCATACTTGCTATGAAAATGATTCTTGAATTTAGCAAATACCTTATAAATGTCTACAAAGTCTTCATCATCAGCATATAAATCCTTGAAGTGATCTATTCCCATACTCTTCAACTGAATTTCCTAAACTGTGAGAGCTCTTCTAGATAATGCATCTGCCACTTTATTCAGGACACCTTTCTTGTGTTTTATATTAAAGGTATAAGCTTGTAGGTACTCAACCCACTTCATGTGCTTGTGACTTAACTTTTCTTGAGAGTTCAAGAAACTTAAAGCTTGATTATCCGAGTAGACTATGAACTTCTTAGGGATTAAATAGTGTCTCAATTTCCTTAAAGCCTAAGCCAATGCATACATTTCAAGGTCATAGGAAGAATACTGTGTCTTGGCTTCACTTAACTTTTCTGAATGAAATGCTACTGGTCTGCCCTCTTGGCTTAGGACAGCTCCAATAGCCACATTTCTTGCATCACACTCAATGGTGAAAAGATTCTCAAAGCTTGGCAAGACTAAGACAGGTTGGGTAGAAATCTTTTCTTTCAATAAATCAAAACTATTAGTGGCTTTCTTATTCCACATGAACTTAGTCTTCATTCCTCCTTTGATTGTCTCCAACATAGGAGCACAAATAGCACTAAACTACCTTATAAACTTCCTATAATATGAGAAAGGCCATGAAAACTTCTTACCTCTATTGCTATCCTTGGAGTAGGCCAATTCATAATGGCTTCCACTTTACTTTTGTCCATTTTCAGATTACCATGAGAGAGAACAAACCCAAGGTACACTGGCTCTGTTTTGATGAACTCATATTTCTCCAAGTTTATCATCAACTTCTCTTCATGCAGCTTCTTGAAGATAGTTTCAAGGTGTTGAAGATGCTTATCTCTTGTCCTACTATAAATTAGTATATCATCAAGATATACTACTACAAATTTGCCAATTTAGTCTTTGAGGACCTCATTCATGAGCCTCGTGAATGTGGAGGGGGCATTAGATAGTCCAAATGGCATGACAACCCATTCGTACAAACCTTCATTGGTTTTGAATGTTGTCTTCCATTCATCACCCTCATGTATCTTAATTTGGTGATACCCACTCTTCAATTCTATCTTTCTATAGTACTTGGCTTCACCTAGACAATCCATTAGGTCTTCAATCCTAAGTATGGGGAGCCTCTACCTAATGGTTATCCTATTTATGGCTCTTGAATTAGTACAAAGCCTCCATTTTCCTTATTTCTTTTGTGCTAGGATAGTAGGTACTGCACAAGGGCTAATGCTTTTCTTGATAATGCCTTGGTTAAGGAGTTATTCTATTTGCCTAGTAATTTCCTCATTTTGTTGAGGGGTAATCTTGTAAGCTGCCTTATTAGTAGGGTAGCTTTGGGTATGAAGTCTATCCTATGACTTATGGCTCTTGTAGGGGGTAATTTTGATGGTTTTCCATCACTTACTATGCCTTCATAAGTCTGCAACATACTTTGTATCTCCTTAGGTATCTCTCATTTCTTGTCTCCTTTTTCTTCATTCTTTTCTCTCGGCCTTAGTACCAATGCATAGCCAACTCCTTCTCCTTCTTCCATGGCTTCTATGAATTCTTTTTCACCCACCATAAGCACATTAGGACCTGTTGTCTTCACATCTGCATCTTCTAACAATGACTAGATTTTGAAAGTTACTCTATCCTTCTTGAATGTATAGGAGTTCTTCACTCCATCATGGATAGCTTGGCAGTCAAATTGCCATGGTCTTCCTAGGAGCAAGGGACATGCATCCATGGGAAGCACATCACATAGAACCTTGTCCTTATATCTCCCTATAGAGAACTCTACCCAAGCTTTCTCATTGACTAAGACATGTTGTCCCTTATTGAGCCATGTGACCTTGTAAGGATGGGTATGAGGTATCATTGGCATGCCTAACTTTCTTTCTGACACATTGTTTTCAGTAGACCCTAAGTCCACTATGACTCTACATACTTTACCCATCACCTTACATTTGATTCTAAATAGGGACATTCTTTGTCTTGGCTCTTCTTTAACCGCTCCTTGATCAATGTTCTCCTCATCATGAGGTTCTCACCTTCTTCTAAATTTAGTGGTACCTCAGAGTGTGTCTCTACTACATTTGTCTCTTCATGAGCTAAATTATTTCTCATGTTACCTCCTTGAGAATTACTACCCTTCTCTGGAAACCTATAGGCAGGGTCTCCCATTTGGTTGCAATGATAGCATTTCATATTGGCAAAGTAATTTCCTCTCCCTTGTCCACCACTTCTTCCTCTGAAGTTTGAGTTCCTTCCTCTACCTCCTCTACTATAACTTCCCTCTTTCTTCTCAGTGTACTTGACTTCTCCTTGTGTCCTTGATTATGAACTTCTTCCATCATAGCCACCTCTTGATCCTCTATTATCACTTCCTCTACCTCTTCCTTTGGAGGTTTTCTCTTGTTTTCTTTTTCCTTTCTCCTCTATCTTCAAGGCCATTTGATAACATTAGCAAATGGTTTTGAAGTTCACAAGACTTATGTCTTCTTGAATAAACCACTTGAGTCCGTTCAAATATCTAGCTAGTTTGATGCTTTCATCCTCCACCACTTATGATCTTAAGCACAACTTTTGGAACTCTTTGGTGTATGCTTGGACATCCAAATCTTTTTGTTTAAGATTGTGTCTTTTCCTATGCAAATAAACCTCATAATCATTAGGAAAGTAAGTCTTATTGAACTTAGTCACCATGCCCTTCCATGAGACTATAAGACACTTTCCTTCTTTCTCCCTTTCAGTTTGAACAAACTTCCACCATGTGAAAGCTAATCCTCTCAACCTTGACTTGGCCACACTCAATTTTTGGGCCTCTATGATACCATCTCATTCAAAATGGTTCTCTATACTATCAATCCAATCCACAACTGAATCTGGATCCATTTTTCCACTAAAAAGTGGCTAACCCTCCAAAGCTTTGCCACTTAAAGCCTTTAGTGCCTTTAAGAAAGATTCTTGGTCACTGACAGGGTCAGGGGTTGGAACTTCCTCTTCTAAATCCACTCCCTTCTCCCTTCCTTATTCTTCTTCTTCTTTCTGATCTATCTTATCTTTCATCTTCTCATCTTTGTCTTGGACTTCTCCCAAGAGTTGCTCCATTTGAGACAACCTTTCTCTTAACAACTTGTTGTCTTCTTCTTGCTCATCTACCTTTTTGGATAAGTCAGTGTTAGTCACCATGGTTTTTTCTCCTACAAATCCAATTGGTGTATTCTCTCCAATTGATTCAGTAGGCTGAAACATCCACCACAAGCCTGATCTCAGTCAAGCTCTAATACCAATATGGTGTGAGTGTTCCAAGGCTTGCTAGCACTTCAACCAAGAGACCTTAGCTTGTCTCTTCTAGGAACCTAATCTCCTCTAGGTCCTGATTGGCTTAGATGATTAACTAATTCCAATTCCAACTCTTCTCTAAGAGTTCTCAACTCACGTGCTTCACCTTGAAAGACTGACACCTTTTAGTTAGTTCAAATCTTCACTTCTCCCACTACACTTAGAAAGATCTAAGTGCCAACTCCACTCTAGCTTTCATGATTCATTGAAGGGACATCTATGAACTTGAAAATGTTCATATCCTTGTCATTTGAAGACATTACTAGGGTCTTCAACTTGGTCTTTACCAATTTCAAGGATTCAATCACTTGGAAGCCTAATTGAGGCCTATTTCTTGTAGCCTTTTACAGTGTATTTTTTCCCAATTCTTTCAAAACTTTTCCAAAGAACTTGAAAAACCAATTGTAAATTCAGATACCCTTTATCACTTTACAAGATATTTTGAAGGTTTTAGTTTCCCAATCCCTCTGTACATAGGGTCCCTACAATCTAGGTCCAATAGGGCTAATAGGCCTAATTTCTAGGACTGTTTGCAACCTAGTTGAAAACTTTCTCAAAACTTGGTCGAATGGATTGGTATGAACTCAATCCTCATAGAATGTTAGGATATGACTATAACCAATCTAGAACTAAACTTTTAGGAATATCCCATGGTTAGTTTTCATGGGGGATCCATGAACTGGCTGACTGGTTAGGACAGGACCACTGGACTCTCTAGATTGAAAACAATTTAACTACGGCCCTAGACTAACTCAAAACTACTAGTTCACTGAATGAAAAAGACTTCAAACTATCCTAAGAACACAAAACAACAACTAAGTTAGGGAATTTAATCCATTAGGTATCACTGTCACACACAAATGCTTGGATTTTCTGAAAAACAAAGAGTTGCAGAGATCTATTCAAATTCAAAACTTGTTAGATTGTATCCTCTCTATCGAGATTTGAGCCTCCCCTCACATTAGATGCATCATTCCATGTTTCTAGACCTTGTTGGTTGATTCCCCACTCCTATTTTTGTAGGGGGATCCAAGGTAACCGAGTTGCATGCAACATTTGCAATTATTGCAAATGTTGTCATGACAACATTTTAGCAACTTTTGGCATCTTTGCCATTATGCCTCCTCCCTGAGTTTTAGGACCTCTAACCTCTTCATTTCAAGGATCCAAGATCATTTATGGCCTTATGGAATCACTATGACATCACCTTTGTGTTTAAGACATATTCAAGGCTCAAATCCAACATTAAGCAACTAAGCCTAAGAAATATAAAAACTACTAACAATGGCTAATTTGGTGGCCTTAGTCCAAATGACAAACTCACCTATCCCACATTGCAATGACCTTCTAAGGTCTAAAATAACAACCTAACTATCTTGACTTGGCCAATGTCAAGTACAAGCCAAAAATGACTAAAACATGGAGGTTAGCATAGGTATTCTCCTGCACCAAAAAGTTATTTTGTCTCTGCAATATTAGAACAATTTGTAGCAACATAAACACATTTTTCTTCTACAATTGACTGAGATATGCATCCTTGCTTCCTACTTATCCAAGTAACTAATATTTCTCTAATAAAGAATGCTCTAAGTCAGTAGTATTCTTTATATCATCAATGTTGCCATCCCAATCAACATTAGTATAAACTTTTAATTCAAATTTTCCATCTCTTTTATACCATAGTCCATAATCTTCACTATTCCTCAGATATCTAAAAATTCTTTTTACAGTAGACATATCTGATTCTCTGAGATTAGCAGAAAATCTTGAAACAATTCCAACTGCATGTGCTATGTCAGGTCTTGTGTGTACAACATACATCAATTTTCCAATCATAGATCTATACAAAGTTTTATTTACCTCAGTTGTCTTATCTTATTTTGTCAATTTGCATCATGTCACCATTGGTGCTCAGACTAGTTTTGATTCTTCCATTTTGAATGTTTTTAGTACTTCCTTGATGTATATTGATTAAGTAATGTAGATACTTGCAGTTTGTTGTAAAATTTGCAATCCTAGAAAAAAATTGATCACTCCAAACATTGACATTTAAAATTCTTTCCTCATTTCATCAACAAATGAAGTGCATAGAGCATCATTTCCTCCAAATATAATATCGTCAACAAATATTTCAGCAATAAGGGTTTTATCATCATTTCCTCCTTTCAAATACAAATTATTGTTGTCACTTGTTCTAATAAATCCAATACTTATAAGATATGAGTGTAGTATTTTATATGATGATCTTGGTGCTTGTTTCAATCCATATAAAGCTTTGTGTAACTTCCATACCATGTTTGTCTGATCAAGATCAAAAAATTCTTCAGGTTGTTCAATGTATACCTCTTCTTCCAATATTCCATTCAAAAATGCACACTTAACATCCATCTGATATACTTTGAATCCTTTATATGATACATATTCAAGTGATATTGTTACTCCTTCAAGTCTAGAAATGGATGCAAACGTCTTTGCATAGTCAATCCCTTCTTCTTGCGCATACCCTTTGCAAACAAATCTTTATGTATTTCTGGTTACATCTGCATTCTCATTCAATTTGTTTCTAAATATCCATTTGGTGCCAATGGTATTCTTATACTCGGTCTCGGTACTAATCTCCATGTCTTTTTTTTTTGTATATGCTCAGTCTCTTCACTCATTGCATTGATCCATTTTTCATTTTCAAATGCATCTATAACATTCTTAGGCTCAAATGCACAAATTAAACAAGTAATTTCTTTCAACATACTTCTTGTCATCATGTTAGCTCTTTTATCTCCAATAATCTAATTTTTTGGATGATGTCTTCTCACATATTTGGAAAGTTTAGGTTTAGTTATTTATTCTTCATTGTCTTCTTCAGCATGTTCATTGTATTCTTGTTCATGATCTTTAGTTTCTGCATCTTCCTGATTCTCGATCTGTGCTACCTGTTGCTTGGTGACATTACCCTGTTGCACGGTAACGTTAGACATCTGTTTCAGTGTAGTATCATGTTATCCCATGTAGAAAAATAATCTATAATCTTCTAGTTCTTTCATGTTGTCCTCACCATTCTTCTCAGAAAACTCATCAAATTTCATATTTTCACTTTCAATGTTTTTTGTTAGATGCCTTGTTCAATCTTTTGTAAGCTTAACTCTTAGTAGAATATCTAATAAATATTCTTTCATCATTTTTGAATCAAATTTACCATTTCAATAATCTTTCAAAATATAGAAATGACTTCCAAATATTCTAAAATAACTCATATTATGTGTCTAATCATACCATAGCTCATAAGGTGTCTTGTTTGAGTCTTTCTTCAGTTGTACTCAATTCAGTATCTAAACAGTTGTGCTAACTACTTTTCTCTAGTATGTTTGTGCAACACTCTTTTCAATCATCAGTGTTCTATCAAAATCTACAAGTGATATATTCCTTCTTTCAGAAATTATGTTTTTTTGTGGTTTCCTTGGTCTAGAAACCTGTCTTTTGATTCCATACCCATTACAAAAGTTAGTGAACTCATCAGAAAAAAATTCACCTCCTCTATCAGATCTCAAACACTTTAGTTCTCTTCTAGTTTCTTTTTCCACTTTAGCTTTATACAATTTAAACATCTTAAATGCTTTATATTTTTCTTTTAAAAACATGAGAGTCATCATTCTAGAGTAGTCATCAACAAATAAAATAAAGTATCTATCCCCATAATAGCTTATGTTCTCATTGGTCCACATAGGTCTGTATGAACTAACTCCAAAGTTTCATTAGATGAAAAATTATTTCTCCTGAAACTATATTTTGACATCTTTCCCATTTGACAATTATTGCAAATAACATGATTAGGTTTAGATAAGTGACATAAGGAGGGAAGGAGAATATAGGCCTAAGGCACTTATCGTTATCCATACTAACCTTGCAATATAACATGGAAGCAAAAACACAAGAAGGGAGAGAAGAAACAACATATACTTTATTAATTCATCAAACTCAATACATGTCAGGCTGTAAGGCATTCCTGGTTTAGGCCATATACATTCAAATGAATTATAGAATGATCTTCCTACATGTGAGGTCACAAACCTGCAATCTAGATATACTAACACTTAATCTCTATCACCAACTAATACCAAAACTCTTACTAACTGCCTGCTAACCTAAGAACATAAATCAAATATATACAAGAGTCCACTAAAGAGGTCAACACTCAAATCCCAAAGAAAGACCCAAATTTAGGTCCACATGGATCCTAGTGAGAGACCCCACATTAATTATGCCAAAAAAATTAAATGCAGAAGTCAGCCAGATTAGGATAAACAGCTTGGTAGGAAGATAATCGAGCGATACGAACAACTCAGTAAGAAGATATCCGAGCATTAGAACAACTCAGTGAAAGAACCCACAGAGAAACCAACATTAACCAAGACCCATCGGTAAATAAATTTAGAACAAGTAATTGAGCAACAACAGTTACTGATCACTTTGTCGAGAAACCTCCAAACAAGTTAAAGAACAAAAGAAAACATATTTTGGTTGATGAAGATTGCCAAAGAACCCAAGATGCTCCTGCATTAGACACCTGGGGTTAAAAGAGATTATTCCCTAAATCACATATTAGGTCCAACTTTAAATGAATCCAACTTAGATTTAGAAATCCAAGATGAATCCTCAATCGGTTTGTTCTTCCATTTTACCAGATAATCCATGTATTCCTTTCCTCTTGTACTTCTCCTAATTCTCAATTTCAAAATTTTTTCAATTTCCTCTATCTATTTCTTATGATAATAAGTTGGTACTGTCACTCCTTCATTAGGTTCATGAT
Organism: Thuja plicata; assembly: GCA_018584345.1. NCBI lineage: Eukaryota > Viridiplantae > Streptophyta > Pinopsida > Cupressales > Cupressaceae > Thuja > Thuja plicata. The sequence goes on from MU228406.1 coordinate 2,020,615, forward strand.
ATTCATACAAGTCTAAATATTGAATATGGGTGATATGTCCATGTCATCAGGTAATTCAACTTCATAAGCATTTCCACTGTCAAATCATCTCAGTATTTTACAAGGACCAAATTTTTTCATTTTCAATTTACTAAATGTTCCAATAGGAAATTTTCCTTTCTTGAAATGAACCATTACTACATCACCAACTTCAAATTTTTTATGTCTCCTTGATTTATCTACACTATCCTTGTATTTTTTATTACTTTGCTCAAACTTGTGTTTTACATCCTCGTGCAATGTCTTCATAAACTCAACAAAATTTTCTATTTTAGCACTCCTTTTCTCTTCTCCAGCAATGTCTCTCAAGTGTGATATACCTCTTGGTTGTGTGCCATGAACAATCTCAAAAGGTGGCTTTCCAGTACTTCTATTTACTGAACTGGTGTAGGCAAACTCTTCTTGTGCCAACATCAAATCCCAATTACTCGGTGTGTCTCCAACTAAAAATTTCAAAAAGTTACCAAAAATTCAATTCACAACCTCTGTGTGTCCATGAGTATGTGGGTGAAATGTATAAATATACCTCAACTCATTGTCCAACTTTTTCCAAAGTATTTTTCATAAATAGCTAACAAATTTACTATCTCGATCAAAGATAATACTATTTGGTAATCTTTGCAATCAAACAATCTCCTTAAAAAAAAGATCTACTATATGTACTACATCTGATGTTTTCTTACATGGTATTAAATGTTTCATCTTAGAAAATCTATCCACAACCAAAAATATGGAATCATTACCTCTTGCTATCCTCGGTAAGCCAAGAACAAAATCCATGCTAGTATCACTCCAAGGTTTCTTAGGAATAGTAATCGTTGTATACAAACTAGTATTCTAACTTACTCCTTTTGCAACTTGACAAAATCCAAAACTTTTCAAAAATTTATAAATATCCTTATACAACTAAGGCCAAAAATACCTTTCCTTAAGAAAACTCAATGTCTTATCAATACCAAAATGTCCAGTGAAACCACTACTATATTTCTCCTTTATCAAATTAGTTCTCATTGATCCTTTTGGTATGCACAACTAAATACCTTTAAACAACATATCTTCCTAAATGAAATAGTCTTCATACTTGTTTTATTGATTTGGAATAGGTGCTCTGCACATTCTCCACTGCTTAGAAAAATCGGGATTATTTTCATACAAATGCTTCATATCATCAAAACCAAGAACTTCAATTCTCGTTTTAGCCAACAAATATTTTCTTCTACCCAATGCATCAGCAACTCGGTTAGAAACTCCACTCTTATACTTAACCACAAATGTGAAGCTCTACAAATACTCTACCCATTTCATATGTCTCTAATTCAACTTATTCTAACTACCCAAATATTGTAAAGCCTTATGATCAGTATACAACACAAATTCACTTGGCATCAAGTAATGTCTCCATTTCTTCATAGCTTGAACAATAGCATATAATTCTTTATCATAGACAAAATATTTCCTTTTAGAATCATTCAACTTTTCACTAAAGAAAGCAACATGTTTACCTTCTTGAGTCAACACACCTCCTATTTCACTTCCACTTGCATCACATTCAACTTGAAATACCTTATTGAAATCAGGTAAGGCTAACATAGGTAATTTAGCAACCTTTATCTTGAAAGTCTCAAAACTCTTATCAGTTCCATGTGTCCATTTGAATTCTCTTTTGTCTCCTATCATTGTTTCAGTCATAGCATTTTAAATAGAACTAAATTTTTTGATAAAATTCCTATAAAAACTTTCCAATCCATTAAATGATCTTACCTCACTGACATTCTTAAGTGTAGGCCAACTAAGTACACCTTCAACCTTATCAAGATCCATCTTCAAACCATTAGCTGAAATTTTAAAAAAAACTAAATACACTAGTTCTCCTTTCATGAAGGAACACTTTTTATGATTTATCAACAACTTTTCCTCTTTCAATCTCTGCAATAGTTGTCCTATATGCATCAAATGCTCTTCTCTAGTCTTACTGAATATTAGAATATCATCCAAGTATACAATCACACACTTATTCAAGAATTTCTTCAAAACTTCATTCACTAACCTCATAAATGTACTTGATGCATTAGTTAAACCAAAAGGCATAACCAACCACTCATACAAATGTTCTTTCTTCTTGAAAGCATTCTTCCACTCATCATCTTCTCTAATTCTGATCTGATGATATCCACTCTTCAAATCAATTTTAGTAAAATATCTTGCTCCACTCAAACAATCCATTATATCATCCAACCTCGGTATAGGAAACCTATACTTAACTGTGATCTTATTGATTTCTCTTGAACCAATGCACATACACCATTCTCAATTCTTTTTAGGTGCCAATATAGCTCATACTGCACATGGAATCAAACTTTCTCTGATTAAACCCTTGTTCAACAATTCATGAACTTTTAGGTGAAGCTCTTTATTCTCAGTCATTGTCAACTGATGGGGTTCTCTGTTCGATAAACTGGCTCTAGGAATTAGTTCCATACAATGATTAATATCTCTCATCAGTGGAAAACCATCAAGTAGATTATATGAAATTATCTCCTTGTACTCAGTGAGTAACTTCTCAACTTCTACATGAATTTCATCTTCCATATTCTTACTCGGTTTGTTAGGAATCAAAGCATAATAAATATCATTTCTTTTCAAATCCTTAACAAACTATCTACCTTCCATCAAACAAACATTCATAGATGTACATATCTCATGAACAGATTCTTCAACCAAAGGTAACAAGATTTGTTTCTTACCATCAACCCAAATAGTATATCTATTTACTCTTCCATCATGTATAGCATGTCTATCATACTGCCAAGGTCTACCCAACAAAATATGACAACAATCCATTGACATAATATCACACAACACCTTATCATAATACCTTCCAATTTTTAGATTCAGAAAACATTATTCACTCACCATTAATCTATGCTCATCTTTGATCCATGAGTTTTGATAGGGTTTTAGATGCTTCATTCTTTCCAACTAGAACTTTCTGACCATTTCCTTAGATGCTAGACTCTCTGAGCTTCCACTATCAACAATCACATTCCAAACTTTGTCTAGAACTCTACATTGGGCCTTGAACAAACTTTTCCTTCCATGATCTTGCTTATCTTTCTTACCCCATAGGATCCTTATGATCATAAGATTTCCTTCCTTCTCAGGTTCATTCGGTGACTCCTCTTGCACCAAAGCATTTTTGCTACTACTGACTTTCTTGCTTCCATGTGTACACTCAAAATATCAATGTCCTTCTTCACCACAATTGTAAACATTTCCTTGGAACCCTCTTCTTCTATAACCACCTTGGGAGTAATTGCCTCTTCCTCGGTATGAACTTCCACCTTTCCATTCAGTCTTTCCTTTGTCTTAATGTATGTCTAAAATTGGCTTGTTTAGTTCAGATATACTATTTTCATCATGAGATCTACCTCTTCCTCTAGGGAATCTACCACCTCTACCTCTTTTCTTTATTCATATCTCTCATTCAATTTCTCCTCATCTTTTAGGGTAAACTGATATGCATCTTCAACACTTTCTATCTTTACCAAGTTGATCTCATCTTGAATAGAACTCATTAATCCATTTAGATATCTTGCTATTGTTTCTACTTCATCTTCAACATGTCCATGTATCTGATGTCTAATCTATAGAATTCTTCATTATAGTCTTTTACCAAGTTATCTTTCTACTTCAAACTTTGCATTCTCCTAATCAGGTTAACCTGGTAATCACATGGTAGAAACTTGCCTTTCAAATTTTTAATCATCTTATCCCATTCCTTGATTTTTTTCTTTACCTTTCTTATTTCAATCCAATTGCAGATGTTCCCACCACAAGGATGCATGACCTTTCAATTTTGTGATTGCAATCTTCACCTTCTTCTCCTCTGATACATTTTCATACTCAAACTAATTTTCCATCTCAGTTATCCTATCTATCAATTCATCATAATCCAATTTTCCACTATACTCAAGAGGATTAAACTGAGGTGTGGAATTCAAATTTGTCAATGCTCACAAGAATCTCTCTTCTTCTTGATCCATAAAAGTTATAGGTACAGCTTCTCCTTGAGCATCCTCTAATTCATCATCACTAACATCTTGAAGATGTCTTCCTCTACGATGGGTTGTCTCAACAAATTCCAATCTTGCATCCATCTATCTTAGCATTTCAACTAGACTTGGATCTGCATTTCCTCTCCCACAAACCATCTTGAAACCCTCAGCAATTGTAGGTCAGATTGTAATTTTCCACCCCATAAAAAATATCAACCAACTAGGGTTAGGGATTACAAGAAGTAGCTTAGATATAACCTTCACTCTTATACCACCTGACGCAAGGAGGGAAGGAGAATAGGGGCCCAAGGCACTTCCCTCTATGATGCAGGAGAATCTTGGTTGGCAATCCCGCACAACCAAAAATATGTTTTCTTTGTTCTTTAGTATGTTTGGAGGCTACTCAGGTAATACTTGTTTCTCGGGCTTTGTTGCTCGGTAATGCTTGTATCAGGTTTGTCTTTGTTGCTCGGGTTTTGGTTGCTTGAGCATGCCTGTTTTTTTTCTCAAGTTATTCTCTCGGGCATGTTGGTTCCTGTTGCTCAAGTTTCTCTTATGATGCTCAGGTTTTGTTGATGCTCAGGTTTTGTTCCCTGCTGCTCGGTCTTGCTTGTCTCCATCACTGAAGTTGGTCTTATGTTTCTTGGTTATGCTCTTACCGACAGTTACTATTTTTTGGTTATCTCCCACCTGAGATGCTTATTTTGGGAGTTAGATATTTGGCCGACTTCTTCATTTAATTTCTATTTTTGAATTGATTTGGAGTCTCTCATTGGGATATGTGTGGACCAAAATCTAGGTCTCTCTTATGGATTTGAGCGCTGACCTCTTTTGGCGGACTCTTTAATATATACTTTTGTAGGTTCTTAGTTTAGGTATCAATCTTAGAGCAAGAAGAAAATGTTTAGATATTGAGATCGAAGGTCTGTGATCTCTATTGTATGAAGATCTTATTGTAATTCATTAAATATATGGCCAAAACAAAGAATACCTTAAATCCTGGCATGTAATGATTTTGATCAAGTTAATATAGAGGATCTCTGTGTTTTTGTTCTCTCACTGTGTTGTTTGGCTTCCATATTGTATCTACAAGGTGGTTTGGTAGTTGGGTGAGCCTCAGGCCTGTCATACTGGCCCTCCTTGGGTCAGGTGGTATCAGAGTGTGGTGAGATCTACTTCCTTCTTGAAACCCTAACCTTAGTTGGTATTTTTGTGGGGTAGAAGATTGTGATCTAACCTACAATTGCAGAGGGATTCAAGATGGTTCATGGGAGAGGAAATATAGATCCAGGTCTAGCTGATATGCTTAGATAGATGGCTACTATTGGAAGCTGATGAAATAGCCCAACATAGAGGAAGACATCTTTATGGTGTTAGTGATTATGAAATTGAAGAGGTTCAAGGTGAAGCTACACCTACACCTGTGATGAAATAGGAATAAGAGAAAATCCTGAGAGCTTTGACAAGTTTGATATCCACACCTCAATTTAATCCTCTTGAGTATAGTGGAAAATTGGATTCTGATGAATTTATTGACTGGATAACAGGGATGGAAGAGTATTTTGAATATGAAAATATGGTAGAGGATAAGAAGGTGAAGATTGCAAGCACAAAGCTGAATGGACATGCATCCCTTTGGTGGGAATATCTACAATTTTATCAGAAGAAGAAAGGTAAAGAAAAAATCAAGGTATGGGACAAGATGGTAAAAAAATTGAAAGGCAAATTTCTACGTTGTGATTATTAGTTTAACCTAATCTAGCAAATGCAAAGTTAGAAGAAGAAAGAAAAATCAGTAAAAGACTATACTGAAAAACTCTACAGATTGGACATCAGATCTAGAAATGTTGAGGATGAAGTGGAGAGAGTTGAAAGATACCTGAATGGCTTGAGAAGTTATTTACAAGATGAGATCAGTCTGGTCAAGATGGAAAGCATTAAGGAGGCATATGAATTTTCCCTAAAAGCTAAGGAAATTTTGAACAGAACATATGAACAAAGTCAAAGAGGTAGAGGAGGTAGGTTTCCTAGAGGAAGAGGTAGATCTCATGGTGATAATAGTAGATCCGGACCAGAAAAGTCAAATTCAGACACAACTCAAGACAAAGGAAATACTGAATGGATAGGTGGAAATTCATACCAAGGAAGAGGTAATTAATCTAGAGGTGGTTATAGCAGAAAAGGATTCTAAGTTACTTGTTACAATTGTGGTGAAGAATGACATAAATATTTTGAATGTACACATGCAAGCAAGAAAGGAAGTAGTAGCAGAAATGCATTGGTGCGAGAGGAGTCACCAATTGAAGATGAGAAGGAAGGAAATTTCATGATTTGAAGGATAAGGATAAGCAAGATCCGATCAAGAAAGGTTTTTTTGAGACCAAATGTAGAGTTGTAGATAAAGTTTGGAAAGTGATTGTTGATAGTGGAAGCTCGGAGAAACTGGAATCTAAGGAAATGGTTGCAAATTTATAGTTGGAGAGGATGAAATGTCCAAAGCCCTATCAGATCTCATGGATCAAGGATGATCATACATTAATTGTGAGTGAAATTTTTTTTGTGAATCTGAAAATTGGAAAGTATTATGATAAGGTGTTGTGTGATATTATGCCTATGGATTGTTGTCATATTTTGTTGGGTAGACCTTGGAAATATGATAGAAATGCTATACACGATGGAAGATTGAATAGATACTCTATTTGGGTTGATGGTAAGAAGCAAGTTTTTTTACCTTTGGTTGAAGAATCCGTTGGTGAGATATGTACATCTCTGAAATTTTGTCTGGTGGAAGGTAGACAATTTGTTAAAGATTTGAAAATAAATGATATCTATTATGCTTTGATTCCTAACAAACTGAGTAAGAATATAGAAGATGACATTCCTACATAAGTTGGAAAGTTACTCACTAAGTATAAGGAGATAATTTTAGATAATGTACCTGATGGTTTCCACCAATGAGAGATATCAGTCATTGTATGGATTTGATTCCTGGAGCTATTTTTTTGAAAAAAGCACCACAGGTTAAAACCTACTGAGAATGAAGAGCTTAACCGACAAGTTCATGAATTATTGAAGAAAAGTTTGATTTGAGAAATTTTGAGTCCATGTGTAGTACCTTTTGTATTGGCACCTAGGAAAAATGGAGAATGGAGAATGTGCACTAATTCTAGAGAAATTAACAAGATCATAGTAAAATATAGGTTTCCTATACCAAGAATGGATGACATAATGGATTGTTTGAGTGGAGAAGAATATTTTACCAAAATTGATTTGAAAAGTGGATATCATCATACCAGAATCAGAGAAGGAGATGAATGGAAGACTATTTTCAAGACAAAGGAAGGTTTGGATGAGTGGTTGATTATGCCCTTTGGTTTAACTAATGCACCGAGTACATTTATGAGACTAATGAATGAAGTTATGAATAAATTCTTGAATAAGTGTGTGAATTTCTACTTGGATGATGTTCTAATATTTAGCAAGACTAGAGAAGAGCATTTGATGTATATAAGGAAAGTGTTGTAGAGATTAAAAGAAGAAAAGTTGCTGATAAATTTGAAGAAGTGTTCCTTCATGAAAGAAGAGCTTGTATATTGGGGATTTGTGATTTCATCTGATGGTTTGAAGATGGATCTAGAGAAGGTTGAAGCTATACTAAGTTGGCCTACACCTAAAAATGTCCACTGAGGTAAGATCATTTCATGGATTGGCAAGTTTTTATAGGAATTTTATCATAAATTCAAGTTCTATTTGTAATGATATGACTGAGACAATGAGAGGAGACAAAATAGAATTCAAACAGACACATGGAGCTGATAAGAGTTTTGAATGTTTAAAACTAAAGGTTGTTGATTTAAATGTGTTAGCCTTACCTGATTTCAATAAGGTATTTCAAGTTGAATATGATGCAAGTGGAAGTGCAATTGGAGCTGTGTTAACTCAAGAAGGTAAACCTGTTGCTTTCTTTAGTAAAAATCTGAATGATGAAAAAATGAAATATTTTGTCTATGATCAAGAGTTCTATGCTATTGTGCAAGCTATGAAGAAGTGGAGACATTATTTGATGCCAAATGAATTTGTGTTGTATACTGATCATAAGGCTTTACAATATGTGGGTATTCAAAGTAAGTTGAATCAAGGACATATGAAATGGGTAGAGTATTTGCAGAGCTTTACATTTGTGATTAAGCATAAGAGTGGAGTTCCTAATAGAGTTGTTGATGCATTAAGTAGAAGAATATATTTGTTGACTTAAATGACAATTGAAGTTCTTGGTTTTGATGACATGAATAATTTGTATGAAAGTGATCCTAATTTTTTAGAGTAGTGCAGAGTGTGCAGAGAACCTAACTCAAGTCAATAAACTAAGTATGAAGGTTATTTCATTCAAGAAGATATGTTCTTCAAAGGTATTTAATTGTGTATACCAAGAGGATCAATGAGAACTAATTTTATTAAAGAGAAACATAGTAGTGGATTGGCTGGACACTTTGGTATTAATAAAACATTGATTTTGTTGAAGGAGAGGTATTTTTGCCCTCATTTGTCTAAGAATGTTCAAAAATTTGTAAGAATTTGTGGAGTTTGTCCAATTTCCAAAGGAGTAAGCCATAATACTAGATTGTATACATCAATTATTGTTCCTGAGAAACCTTGGAGTGATATCAACATGGATTTTGTTCTTGGCTTACCTAGGACAGCAAGAGGTAATGATTTTATATTTGTTGTTGTCAATAGATTTTCAAAAATGACACATTTCATACCATTTAAGAAAACATCAGATGCAGTACACATAGCAGATCTTTTTTTTAAGGAAATTGTCAGATTGCATGGATTACGAAGGAGTATCATTTCTGACCAAGACAGTAAGTTTGTTAGCTATTTTTGGAGAATGCTTTGGAAGAAGTGGGATACTGATTTAAATTTTAGTTCTACATTTCATCCATAGACTGATGGAAAAATAGAGGTTGTAAACTAAAGTTTGGGTAAATTATTGAGATGCTTATTTGGAGAGACACCAGACAATTGGGATTTGATGTTGGCACAAGCAAAGTTTGCATACAATAGTTAAGTGAATAGAAGTACTGGAAAGAAACCATTTGAGATTGTTCATGGTACACAACCAAGAGGTATATCAGACTTGAGAGATATTGTTGGAGAAGAGAAAAGAAGTGCTAAAGTAGAGGAATTTGTAGAATTTATGAAGACATTGCATGAAAATGTAAAACAAAAGCTGGAGAAAAGTAATAAAAAATACAAAGACAGTGTAGATAGATAAAGAAGACATAAAAAATTTGATGTTGGTGTTGAAGTGATGGCTCATCTAAAGAAAGGAAGATTTCCTATTGGAACATATGGTGAACTAAAGATGAATAAATTTGGTCCTTGCAAAATACTGAGAAGATTTAATAGTAGAAATGCTTATGAAGTTGATTTACCTGATGACATGGATGTATCACCTATATTCAATATTTTAGACTTGTATGAATATCATGAACCTGATGAAGAAGTGAAAATACTATGTGATTATCCTAAGAAGCAGATAGAGGAAGTTGAAAATATTTTGAAATAAAGAATTGGCAGAAGTACTAGAGGAAAGGAATACATGGAGTATCTGGTAAAGTGGAAGAACAGAATGATTGAAGACTCATCTTGGATTTCTCAATTAAGTTGGATTCATTTTAGGTTGGACTTGACACATGATTTAGAGAATCATTTCTTGTAACCTCAGGTGTCTATTGTAGGAGAATCTTAGGTCATTGGCAATCCTACACAACCAAAATATGTTTTTTTTTTTCTTTAGTATGTTTGGAGGCTACTCGGGTAATACTTTGTTTCTCAGGCTCCGTTGCTTGGTAATGCTTGTTTTGGGTTAGTCTCTGGTGCTCAGGTTTCTCTTGCTCAAGCATGCTTGTTTTTTTTCTTGGGTTCTTCTCTCAGGCATACAAGTTTTTTTTCTCTAGTTTCTCTTTTGACACTCAGGTTTTGTTCCTTGCTGCTCGGTCATGCTTATCTCTATCGCTCAGGTTGGTCATTCTATTTCTTGGTTATCCTCTTACTGATGGTTACTGATTTTTGGTGATCTCCTACCTAAGATGCTTATTTTGGGAGTTGGATCTTTGACCGACTTATTATTTAATTTCTATTGCTGAATTGATTTGGACTCTCTCATTGGGATCTATGTGGAGCTAAATCTGGGTCTCTCTTATGGATTTGAGTACCGACCTCTTTTGGTGGACTCTTGTATATATTATTTTGTAGGTTCTAAGTTTAGGTTTCAATCTTAGAGAAAGAAGAAAGTATTTGTATATTGTAATTGAAGGTTTGTGATCTCTGTTGTATGAAGATCTTATTGTAATTCATTGAATACATGAAAAAAATTGGGAATGCCTTACATCCCAACATGTAATGATTTTTATCAAGTTAATATAAAGGATCTCTATGTTTTTTCTTCTCTCACTATGTTGTTTGGCTTCTGCATTGTGTCTGCAAGGTGGTTTGGTAGTTGGGTGAACCTCATGCCCCTCCTAATGGCTCTCCTTGCATCACTCTATCCAGACCAACCTTTCAATATAACATAGAAGCAAGAACACAAGAAGGGAGAGAAGACACATCAGATACTTTTTTAATTCATCAAACTCAATAAATGTTGGGCTATAAGGCCTTCCTGGTTTCATCCATATACATTCAAATGAGTTACAGAATGATCCTTCTATATATGAAGTCACAAACCTGTTATCCACATATACTAACACTTAATCTCTATCACAAACTTATACCAAAACTCTTACTAACTACATGCTAACCTAAGAACATAAATAAAATATATAAAAGAGTCCACCAAAGAGGTCAACACTCAAATCCCAAAGAAAGACCCAGATTTAGGTCCACATGGATCCCAATGAGAGACCCCACATTAATTATGCTACGAAGATTAAATACAAAAGTCAGCTAGATCAGGAGAAACAATTCGGTAAGAAGATAACTGAGTGATAGGAAGAACTCAAAAATAATATAACAAAGCATCTGAACAACTCAGTGAAAGTACCCATCAAGAATCCAACATTCACTGAGACGCATCGGTAAAAAAAGACACAACAAGTAACCGAGCAATAGAAGTTACCGAGAACTTCACCGAGCAACCTCCAAACAAGCTAAAGAACAAAGGTAAACATATTTTGGTTGATGAGGATTTCCAAAGGACCCAAGATTCTCCTTCATCAATAAGATTGGTAAGCCTCTAACTTTTCTTTTCTTACTAATCTTAAACATGTCAAAATTTATATGACAAATCCTTTTATGGCATAACTATATATCTAAATTCTTTTCCAATAAGAAAGTAGGTTCAATAGTATCAAGATAGAATAGGTTACCTTAAGATTTCTCACCAGTATCGATCAACTTTCCAGTTCCATCATAGATTCCTTTTTTTTCTATTCTCAAATGAACCTCGGTGACCTATGTTATTCAGCTGTGAAACACTCAACAGATTATAGTTGAGTCCTTTTACCCAATATTAATTTTCACATTTGATTTGATTTCTTATCATTATAGTACCTTTTCTTTTCACTTGACAAGGTGTATCATTTTCCATTCTAACAAATCCACAATCATAATGTTCACGAAATTCAAATTTTCCTTTATCTCCAGTCATGTGATGTCTATTACCACTATGAATAACCCAAACGTCATGCTTACTAAATTTAGAAACAAGTGTTATTTCTAAATACCTTTCATTTTCATATGAATCATCTTTTAAAGCTATGAACACTGTATCAATATCTTCATCACTATTAGAACCACTATCATTATCTTTATCTTCAGTAATGTAACAAGCTTTCTTATCCTTGTCTTTTTAATCTTGGTTCTCTTTTGTCATACTATCGGTTACTTTTGTAGTCTCGGTCATCCTTTCTGTCATTAGATCTATCATTTATTTCATCATTCCTTCTATCAGGGCATCTTGCAGCAAAATGGAAAATATCTTTATAGTTAAAGGATATCAAAGGTAGTTTATCTTTATATCTTCCTTTACCTTTGCATAATCTTCTAACCATTAAAGCTTCAATTTCATCAAGTTCCTTATCATCACTATCACTGTCACTATTATTTTGGATTATGTGTTTTCTACTAGATTTACCAATTTTCAAAGTACACATAAATGTGAATTCCATAGTAGGTACAATATTATTGTCAAAATTATTTAGCTCAAAATAAATCAATCATCCAACAAGACTATCAACAATAATATTATTTCCAAGTGTTTCTCTCATTTCATGTATTGCATAGAATCTTATAGAATAAATAGGCAATAAAGTTCTAAGATTATTACTCACAATAGTGTCTTCATGAATAGTTCCACCAGATCCTTGAATATCATTCACAAATTCCATAATTTGGGTACTGTATTGTGTTATATTTTCTCCTTCTTTCATTCTCATGTCATCAAATTTTCCTCTGAGACTTTCAACTTTAGCTATTAGTATATTTTCATCTCATCCATAAACTATTGTAATATTTCCCCACATGTTCTTGGTAGTTGTACATGTCTTGATATCCTCAAATTCAGAAGCAGTAAGTGAAGAAACAATCTCCACCATTATAAGGTTGTGTTCATGTTTCTCTTTCATCTGATTGATATTCAAAGCTCCAGAAGATAGAATGAATTCTTTATCCAAGTAATCTACAATGTTGTCTCCAATTCCTAATAGGTATAGTCTCCTTCTTTTCCATGTTTAGTTTTGGTGCATCTCTCTTATACATCTTGTGATCTTTAGCTTGAGTCTTTCAAAACTTTCTTTCTAAGCACACTTCCTCTGATACCAATTGTTAGAATAACTAAGAGCGGGGGGGAGGGGTGAATCCATTAGGTCCCAATTATCCTAAAGTCCCAAATTCCTCCAGATGTATATAAAAACAATTTCAAACATATTATTCAACTCAATGAAATGTATTCTATGATTGTCGATCAATGTCATTAAAGTAAAGTGTAAAGAAAAATAACAATCCACAAAATTCATGCACATTGACACAGATTTTTAACATCAAAACCTTGCGAAGGGAAAACCCACCTAGTACCAATAACCCAAAATATTTCACTCTTTTGAAGTGAGCGCAGTGAATAGCCAACCTTGTTAAAGGTTACAATGCACACTCTTAAATGTGAGCTGGCTAGAGGATTTAAAACTAATAGTTATCTCTTGACCATGCATTCACTATGGGATCAACAAGAAAACACTCAACATTCATTAGAATGTCATAATAAAGACTTTCACATCCTACTTGGTTAAGATATTTATCTATAACAATGGTTAAAATGATACCATAATGATCTGATTCAAATACAAATCTATTTTGCAGATTTTTAGATCTATGGTAAGTACATAATAACTTTGATCAATTTTTTCACTTTAGTTCACATGATTCACCATACTTTGTTCTTCTCAATAATGCTATTTCATATTTCATTTGGTAACATTTGCATAAATTCTCTGTTCTATCTTTAACCAATTTGATCAGTCATATATAAACTTTGCATGTGTGTATCATAACATGATCAGGTTTATTCATAATGAATCACTTGTCTCTTATATATATAGCATAGCTCATTTAATTTCCATCCTTTAGATTTTTTCGCTTAATCTTCATTGTTGATTTCCCCACTTAGACCATCCTCAACAGTTGTGCTAAAAACACATTTCAATCTTTGTCATATGATCTTCCTTGAATTTTTCATAACTGTTTGATCATCATAAAAAACTTTATCTTTTACCTCAAAATCATCAATTTCTAGCTCAACATTCTAGTTAGCCTCAGTTTGAATTAACTGCTAGCTCAATATCATGTTCTGTTTGCGATCCCTAGCTTGGTTATCACTATGCTCGATATATACTATGTTACTCAGTGTCTAATCTCTCTCAGTGTATACATAACTCTTCATTTTATCGACCACATAAACTTTGTCTTTTCCAAATCTTCAAGCCACAACATATATTTTTCACCATTATTATACTCAAACAAGTTGACATCAATGACAATATATATGAACTGATAATGTTTATCATCACTTTTGTAACTCGATTGGCTATCAACAAATGAATCCAAACATACAATCAGTTGTAGTCCATCACATCTCCTAGGGTCAAATCCCCTTACAAAATTAGAATAGAGTAAGATTCGTATAAATATTGTGTAATATTTTCTACTAAAGTCAGTTTTGTAGCATATTACATAAGGAGAATAATTTGGGACATTACAAACTATCTCCATAAGTAAGGTGGGTGGGTCTGAGGGTCTACATTGTATGGGGGCATGAAACATCAATGTTCAAGATCAGTGTATAGGTGGTGGACCTAATTATAGGCGGTGGACCTAATTCAGTGGCATAGTATTGAGAATGATATTTTCATTCCTATCCTTATTTTTGCAATACTTTCATTATGTTAATCTCATCGATATAATTTAACCTTGGTTTGATGTATCATATACTCCATGGTTTGGGGGTGATCTCAAATTGGTCGTATGATTCTATCAGATTTACATTATTGGAATTTATCCATTTTTTCTATGAACCTATAGATATTTACCATAATATTGTGCATTCATTTAATTCTATAATGCATCTATGCAATCTTGTTATTCATTCATTCATTTCTTCTACATATTTGTATCATGCAGTCCTAGACATTCATAGTATTTGTATATTTTCTCAAGTCTGTGAAAATGATAATTAGGGTTTTGGATACTCTTTATTTTACTGATAATTGTTATGTATACATGGTCTATTTATATTCATGTTATGTTGACATGTTAGTTGGCACATTAAAATGAACCCTCTCTAGTGATCTTTTGAGAATGGACCTGGTTATGCACTTTTATCCAACTTAGTCTTGTCTAGTTTGTTGGATGTTACCCAAGCTCATGTGAGGAACCACATGGAACCTTGGTAGTTCTTTTGGGTTTTCATGAAACCCTTGGAAAGGTTTAGTATACTTTTTCTTGTGTGTGACTGTGGAACAAAAATTGTTATGTTTCATTCTTTCTTATGCAATGATTTATGTGATGCATTTATCTTATTTATGGGCATGTAAAAAATTCTAAAAAATATTATAAGTTCATGTATTACCATATTTTCATATGAGTCCTTGGTAGGGAATTTCATCTAGTATCAAATCTAATTTGCATACACTAGAACCTATGGTGTATATGTATTCATTGTGTCTAGTGTAAGTGTTGTGTGGTTGTTGTTATATCTAAAGTTTTTCAAATTATTCCTCCATTATATTCTAGTATGGGTTGTAGGCATGTTGTATGTTTTATTTAATCCCTATCTTATTTTCCTCTAAATAATGCCTCATAGGAACAAATATAGCTAACAAAATGCCCATTGGGAAGACCATGAGGAGGAACTATTGGAAATACAATAACGAGAAAGCAAGATACTGAGAGGGGTGGGGTGAATCAGATCTTCAAATTTAAACACTTAAAACTAACTAATCCACATTCATACATATATGAATCGAATATAATATCAAATAGCACCCACACAATGAAATAAATCACTCATAACACAAGAACTTGGTAACCCAGAAATCCAAATAGGTAAAATTGGGGTGGGGATGACACCCACAAAATTCTCCACTACTGTAGTAATAAAGTGTGCCTGTTAGGGCTAAAAAATTTTATTACAAGATGCAATCTACCCTGTTAAAGGTCTACCTAGTTAAGAGCTAAAGATCATTACAATCTACCCTGATACAATAATTAGACTGTCTCAAGTATTGCTCCTTCGTTATGCACTCAGATGCTAATGACAGGTCTCCTCTTTCCAGTACCTTCTATGATCTCACAATCTGATATAACTTTACTCTATTGTTCACTGTGCTATCACTCTACTTGATCTCTGCTTCTTAACAAAATAACCCTCTGTGCATTTCACTTCAAAAATGCAGTCACCACTTCTCTCCACACACTTAAAAAATAGGGTTTAGAAGCAATCTTATATATCTATTCAAGTCTAATAGCGAGATCTAAATCAATGATCAAGATCTATTACCCATACCATTGAAGGTATTACAATTAATGATTACAATAGATCATGCATAAGATAAAACAATTAAATGCATAACCAACTCCATAGGAAAATATTAAATGCATACATAAGTCGACCCAATAAGCTTATATAAGTCGGCCTAGACACTTATCCTCGAAGTTTGAATCATTCCATACATGTATACAAAAAAATGTTCTTCTTAGCACTTAATATCTCTATCACTTGGCATTGAGTATCCTACTCGTCTCGGCATGATACTACTCAGAAACCAGAATATTGCTCGACAATGTTGCTCAGCCTTGCATAGTTTTAGCTCAGCCACAGTGATAGCCAACTAAAAAATGCCTAAGTGAATGACTAAGTGTTGGTCACTAATCATCAACAGAACTTAGAGATTAACAATCTCCCCCTTTGATATTAGTGGCAAAAATACACTTATCATTACTTCATTTCATTCCATCAAAATGTTGCCTAAGTATACTAAGTACTACCCCTAAGAATATACTCAGAATTATTCATACAAAAAGTTTACATGCCTTCAAAAATATATACAAGTGTACCTATTCTGTACTAATGTATCATACTGTATCCTTTCCAACTTCCTTACCATCTTCCTTACCAACTTCCCCCTTGTTTTTGTCACTGATTGCTGGTGGGGTTAAGTTATACTTATCCAAAAATTGTTTATGAAGCTATAGGGTGGATTCAAATATAGCATCCCAACTTTCCTTAGCAATCTTCATAACTTCCAATTTTATTTCTAGCTCAGAAGCTAGACTCACTAAACTTTCTACAGTTGAGATATTTTCATTCCTCTATGATAACTCTTTTGCATCTGAAAGTTCCTTCCATGATCTGTCTCTCTGTGGTAAGTGAAAATTCCCATTTGCTTGATAGAAACTCATACAATTCATTCAGCACATGGTTTCCTATCTCTGTAAGAGTTAACTTGAAAGTAATCATCATATCCAAAAGTTCTTCCTAAACTTTGTGCTTATCTCTAATACTCAGTTTCCCATACTTAATGAATTCGAAAGTAGTTAATCCTTCTGAGTTTCTCAAAGTGTCACATACCTCATCAATACT
The DNA here is from genome assembly GCA_018584345.1 of Thuja plicata. Classification (NCBI taxonomy): domain Eukaryota; kingdom Viridiplantae; phylum Streptophyta; class Pinopsida; order Cupressales; family Cupressaceae; genus Thuja; species Thuja plicata. The sequence goes on from MU228406.1 coordinate 2,037,847, forward strand.
AGCTGGTTTCTTGAATTGTGTTGTAGGTATGTTATTGGGTTCATCAATCTTAGTCTTTTCATCATCACTATCTATCCCCAAGTCTATTTTCCTCCTAGGTCTCTTTGTAGGTTTACTCGGCTCAGCCTTAGGAACAATTTTCACTTCCTTTCCAGAACTACTTTCTCCAACCTTCCTCTTTCCATATACTTTTATTTGTACTACTAGAGAAGTAACAGTAGATTCTTTAGTCCTTAGATGATTAGCTATAGGATGTGTAACCTTAGGTTTAGCTTTTCTCGGCTTGGTTACTATGACAATTGATGGTCTTTTACCCTTAGATTTCTTAGTGATATCCTCAAATGCACTCACTTCCTATTCTATAGACATATCCTCACCTTGTCCTATGGACAGGCCTAAAGGTGCATCCTCAGGTTCTTCATCACTTCCCAAACCAACCATTTTCTTTAGGTTTTTCACAATCTTCTTTCTTTTCCTCTCCATGGTTCCCTCTATTAAACTTCTTGTAATTTTTACTTTGGCTTCATCAAAATTTCCAAACCTTTCTATTGTAGTATCAATTGCCTCGGCTAGGAGGGCAATGATGGTTGGTGATGCTTCATCAATGTTAATTTCATATGGAAATGGTTCTAAACATGTTATCCTTGGTGTCACAGCCTAGGTATATATGTTATCTGTATCAACTTGAAAACAAGTGCTTCTCCACTAGTGATCTAGGAATCCTAGTTCTTAATCTCATTCTCTTCTTAAATTCCATGAAATAGCTCCCCATTATGCTATTGAAATTACCTCCTAATTTCTCAATACATTCACTAATCTAAACTGTAATGGGTCTATCCTTTTTCCAAACAATATTTCCCAAAGTAGGAAATGTATCATGAATGTAGAAAAATATACAGACAAGGAACCAAACTTACATGATGAGCTCTTAGCCTTTCTGATTGATGCTAGGTTCTCAGCTAATTGTGTCTACTGTAGCTCAACAAGATCATTTGTATGATTCTTCTTAACAATTTTGCATGCCTGGTCAACGGCTATACGAGGAACACTATCCAATTTACTCAGATGATAGAACTTATGTGCTATTACTCTTACTCCAAAGGTCTTTAATTGTAGAGATAGTCATACCTCTATTGTTCCATGCAGCTCCAGTGTTCAGTGTAATTTCCTCTTTGTTGTTATATCTCATTGTCCATTTTCCATTCACTACAGGATATCTAGTCACTTGATGAATCATGTTCTTAGTTATCTTGACTGGTCCATTATCCAACCATATACACATATCATGAACTCGGCTAAGAATAACCTTAATCCATTCATCTTTGAAACCTTGTGGAAAATATAGGGCATGAGTTAACCCTTTGTCTGCTAAATGTTTGAATTCTCCCTTAAGAACTCCATCAACACATAATTTGTTGGAGGATTTCCTTAATTCACTATCACCTACTTCACCAATCTTAACCATGTAACACGATCGAACATCATGGATCATGAGTACCTTGGGTGGAATAGATGAGAGAGCTCCAGTTAAATCACTCTGAATTGCACTTTTAGGAATGGCTCAAAAGTTGAGAGGTGCACATTCATCACTCCGTACTAACTGAATTTACTCTTGTTCTCTCTCCATACTTTTAGCTGGTGTGGAAGAGCTTGCAGCCATAATCTTGAAATTAGGGTTCGAGAGCTGAAGAATAGAGTACCTTGGCAAGTAGTGCTTCATACTCTTCACCTTAGGATTGCCGACGGTATGCTGATGAAATCTTTGATTCTAACTTCATTAAGATCAATTCTGCAACTACTTCAATTGCTCCGTAAACAGTGAAAATTGCAAGGTAAAAATGAAGAATACACTATTCATCCTTTATAGACTTCAAAAGGTCAAGGTAGGTAAGCAATAAATGTTTTTCCCATTGAGTTAGTGCAAGCTATCTATCCTCGGCTTTCTAACACAACTTGCATCCCTCTCAGCTTACTAAACTTGGCTTTCACAAAACTTACTCGGCCAACAAAACTTGGCACACACTAAAGAACTCAGCTTAGTGTCCATGATTGGTGCTCAGCACCTATAGTGCAATTTTCTCTTCTCGGCATTTGTCTTCAAAATATGTCCTGGTGTATCTTAACATATGCAAATATGGACTTTGGTACATTTCATGTTAGGAACTGATGTAAGATAAGAATTTTAGATGTAGTTCCTTACATACCTCTTTTTCTTAGTTAGAGATGATGTGATCATCTGATCCATTAGATTGGGTGACCTCTGCTTCACTAGCTTCAATGCTGCATGGCTCATACTTCTTAACCCATGTCTGGTTCATCTGTGCTCTAATCTGCTCAACAGTAGCAGTAGGTACCCAAGTCTTACAATGTTTCCTTGTATGACCAATTTTCAGACAACTGTGACAAACTAGGCTTCCATTCATCCAAATTTTAGACTTTCCTCTAAAATGTGTCCTTATGCAGTTTTTTGGAACATGTCCATACTCACCATAGTAATGAAAACTATGCTATGTGTTGTAATCCCACTTGTAAGTATTTCCTTTTCTTGGTGATTTCTCTTGTGCCTTTGATGTCCACTGTTGTTTACCTTTAGATCTACAATCTTGTGCTCTATGACCATATTTTTGACAGTTATAGCAATTACCATTGAGTCTAGGTGTGTTTCTTGCCTTTGTCTTACATTCATGTTCTTGATGTCCAAACTTATTACAGTTGAAGCAGTAACCATTAAAGTTAGTTTTAGGATTGAACATACCATTCTTGCTTCGGCAAATGTCTGTTGTATGACCTGGTTTCCCATAGTGGTGGCAAGTAGGTTTGTTTCTTCTTGGCTTTGCATACCTTCTTTCAACTATCTTAGATGATTCTCCTTCTTCAGTGGTTGTATGTTGTTCAATGTGACCTAATCCAGAAGAATCTTTAGGTCTTCTTGATGCTTCCACCAGTTGTTCAAAGTAGCTCATAGCTGCATTGGGATCATTCACTCTATTGTTAAGTTCTTTCTTGGATCTCAATTCATCTTTCAACTGACTATTCTCAAATCTAAGATTTACAATCTCCAAGTCTTTCCTACAGATCTCTTAATTCACAAGTAGTAATTGATTTGCCATGTCAACTTGATTGACTGTCATTATTTGTACATCATGTGTTCTTTCATCAAGTTTGATAGTCATCATTCTTTTTTCTTCTTCTGCCATAGCTTTTTCATCTTCGGCTTTCTTTTTCTGTTCAACAACTTCACACATTCTTATTGATTGGGCTTCTTGTTCCTTTTTCAAGTTTCTGACATCTTCACATAGTGCACTATTCTTTTCCAATAGATCTACTATTGCTGCATCACTCCCAGTATAATCTTCATTCTAAAATATATTTGTGGTTTCCTCTTCCTGATAATGAGTGTCATTCATTTATTTGGCCAAATCTTTCCTTGCAGTCAAGGACTTCTTTAATTCCTATCTTTCTATCACAAGCTATTGTAGTGCTAGCTGAATATCAATCTTTTGATTCTCAATGACTTTACCCATCTTGTAGATCTACATCTCAAGATCTATATTCTCAAGCTACTTATGACCTTTTTAGAGAACTAAGCTCTGATACCAATTGTTGGAAATACAATAATGAGAAAGAAAGATACTGAGAAGGGGGTGGGGTGAATCAGTCTTCAAATTTAAACACTTAAAACAAACTGATCCACATTCATACATATATGAATCTAATGTAATATCAAATAGCACCCACACAATGAAATGAATAACTCATAACACAAGAACTTGGTAACCCAGAAACCCAAATAGGTAAAACTGGGGTGAGGATGACACCCAAAAAATTCTCCACTACTGTAGTAATAAAGTGTGTCTGTTAGGGCTACAAAAGTTGATTACAAGATGAATTCTACCCTATTAAAGGTCTTCCTAGTTAAGAGCTAAATATCATTACAATCTACCCTGATACAATGATTAGAATGTCTCAAGTATTGATCCTTCGTTATGCACTCAGATGCTGATGACAGATCTCCTCTTTCCAGTACCTTCTATGATCTCACAATCTGATATAACTTTACTCTATTGTTCACTATTTTGTCACTCTGCTTCTTCACAAAGTAACCCTCTATGCATTTCACTTCAAAAATGCAGTCACCACTTCTCTCCACACACTTACAAAATAGGTTTTAGAGGCAATCTTATATATCTGTTCAAGTCTAATAGCATGATCTAAATCAATGATCAAGATCTATTACTCATACCATTGAAGGTATTACAATTAATGATTATAGTAGATCATGCATAAGATAAAACAATTAAATGCATAACCAACTCCGTAGGAAAATATTAAATGCATACATAAGTCATCCCAAAAAGCTTATATAAGTTGGCCTGAACACTTATCCTCGAAGTTTGAATCATTCTAGACATGTATACAAAAAATTATTCTGCTCGACACTTAACATCTCTGTCTCTCAACACTGAGTATCCTACTCGGCTCGGCATGATACTACTTAGCAACCAGAATACTGCTCGGCAATGTTGCTCAGCCTTGCATTGTTTTAGCTCGGCCACACTGATAGCCAACTAGAAATTGCCTAAGTGACTGACTAATTATTGGTCACTAATCATCAACAGAACTTAGATATTAACAAGAACATCATGTGAAAGAGCATTATGAAGAGGAACATCATGAGGACCACCATGGGGACCAAAGAGGTGGTCATGATAGTAACAATTGGAATCTCAAGTTAGCTTAGTTTCTCTAGGAGATTACTACTTAGTTGGAACCTCCTTAGGAGGCATATTGTCATGGGGAGTATCACTTATTTGATTGTGGTGAATGGGAGGAGAGGATAGAGTGTGAAAATTATCATACCCTTACTAGTTCTATAGTAGATCATAGGAGAGAGAAGACAAAGGTGGATGAGGATACTATCTATGCACAGCATATGATAGACCTTGCAATCTTGGATGTTGGTTTTCTATGTACCCATAAGCAAAAAATACTAGAAATTAGTGCAACATTATGCACCTTAGGATTTTTACATCTACTTGGTTGTGCATAGAGGAGAAGAAACTCAAGATATATATTTCTATTATTTCATGGGAAATATTTGAGGAGTTGTTTTATGCACATTTCCTTTATGATCACTACTATTAGACATGTGTAAGTGATTTTCTCCATCTTTATCAAGGATCTAATATAGTGGAATAGTATGTGTACGCATAGGTTCTTTGAGATGAGGAAATATGCTAGTATCATACATAATAAGCCTATATTGGTACAACACTTTATTCAAGTCCTTAATAGTGGTATCAATCATAATGTATATATTCTCTAGACAAGGACTATTATGTTTGTCACAGAGAAGGTGAGATTGGATGAGGAGAACATAGATAGTGGTTTTGGAGGTATGAAAGGTGCATTGGGTAGAAATACACAACCTTTTGGACAAGGAGTTAAAAGTTCTCAAGTATAGCCCACAACATTTTCTAGCTCATTTTTGGAACCTCTGAGGATAGGCCACTAGTAGTAGAATTGATAGAGACCAACTATGACTCATCATATTGTTCATAGCATAGGTAACCCAGGAGATTGAGTGGACATTAGAGTTGTAATAGCTGGAAAAAACATGTTCAACCATCTCAAAGTGTGTAGCAGAGCACTAGATGAGATAATTTTAATTAGTCTAGTGCACCTTCTATGTAGGGTGTGGCCATGGTTTAGGGTAAATTTTAATGTGTGGCCAACCTATTCATAGGATAGTATAGTTTCCTCAAATTATTTTTTTCTGGGCCTAGTCAAAGGTTGGATACTTTTGAGCCTATAGTAGGTGATGCAAGTAGATCCCACAATTTATTTATGGTGGTTAACTATCATTTTTCATTTAAGAAATTTTTTTTTGAGGGAAACCTAAAAATCATGACATCAAATTCCAATAGATATTCAAAGGATATCCCATAACTAAAAAACACAAAAAAAAAAAAGAACAAATACTAGAAATTAAATTTCCAACAAACCCAACCAACTAACTGGGAGCAGCTACCAAGAAGAAAAAACACACCAGGAAAAGAAAAAAATAGCACGAAGAACCACAATAATAGAGGAAGCATTTAGGCTACCTATTTTCCAATAATGGTGACTTCTTCAGATATTTTCTTGAAAGACTTGGAGACAAATGCAAGTCACTGGCTCTTCTTTTTAAGGCTGGCATGCATGCATTTTCTAGGGCCATCATTACCAATGTTGGTATCTAGCTCACTGTAGCTCACTATTGTCATTTCTTTGTTTTCCATGGCCTTAGAAACCCTCCTAAAATCTTGGAAAATCTTCTTCATATTTTAATCTCCCTCCTTAAGGATTTCCATCAATTTGTTTTCGCGGGACATGAGTTTCCATGGAATCTCACCCACTTTTTTGTCCATACTTTTCCTTTCACTAATCTCACTGTCTAGGTACTCAAAGAGGCTAGTTATTTTACCATTAAGGCTATAAATTTCATTATAGACCCAAGTTTCCAGGGCCAGATTACTATCACCCTTAGTTTTATCTTTTCCCAAAAACTCTAGCCAAGCATTAGACTTCAGACCTAAAGGGCCCTGATTAAGAGGATCAGAATCCATGTCCCCAAAAATAGTCATTTTGTGGGCCGAGCTGTTAGGAAAAAAATGACCTACCAAAGTGTCTGGGCTTAGGTCCTCTAAAAACTTTAGTCTTTATTTTACCTCCTCTGAGTTTCCTCAACTTATTCTCCCCCTTTTTCTTACTTTCTTCTCCTCTTTCCCTCTTTCCTTCTGACCTTTTAGTAGCTAGTGACTCCCTTTTTTCTTGTTTTTACTCTCGTAAGACCAAATCTTCTAAGAAGAAGAAGTCATATCCTAGGTTTTCTTCCCTTAGACCCTTGGATACTCCATTTCTTCCTCTATCTCCATCCCTTTGGTATCATCAAGTATTGGGGTGTCTAGTCATTACCTATTGTTTCTAGATTCAGTATCATTTCTTTCTTAAGTTTCCACCCCCTTTTGAAGGTTGAATTTTCTTTGTAGGTTCTGAGGGGATATTATTTTATCTTTTCTCCCCGAACAGCTATTCTTACCACTGGTCTCCTCCCCTTCCTCCTCATTTATTTTTCCCTTTAATCTCCTTTACAAAGAATTTAGGGTTTCATGCTTTACAATACTTTGAGATGAGGAATATTTGGCCTTCATGAAAAATAGCCTTTCTTGGTTTTTTCCAATGCTCATCCAATTTTTTCTACAGGAATTCAATAGGTAAAAGGGAAAATACATCGCATCCTTATAGTGGAAATGGTTAGCCAAGACAAAATGGTAATTGTGAACTCTATTATACCTGCCATCTAAGGTGAAGTACTCGATAATAAAGTTGAGCACCTTCATCCATGTCTTTAATATGTTGAATTCTAAAAAATCCATCCTTGTTTAATAGAAGGTCCTCCTCCTCAGGGGTTCTGGGGAATTTCCTAATAGAAATGTTAGAGATTTTCCTATCCTTGTGAAACTCCAAACCCATATTACGTAACCCAGTAATTACAGAGATGAAATCAACAATCAAATCAACCCTAACCCCATATAAAGTGATAGACTCACCATTCCAACCTTTCAAAAATTCTCCAGTCACCTCTTTATTATATCTGTGGAGACTTCCTTCTTCACTAGTTGATTCCAAACTTCTTCTTGTTTCTTCTATTTTTTGCATGAGTTCACCTCTTCACGCTTCACATCACCTCTCATGGCTTCTTCAGTTTTCTTAACCTATGACTCTAAATCTATAGTATACATAGAGAAAGGAAAAAAAATGTTAATAAAACCCAAATCTTTAACACATAAATCATGCGAGAATAAGTTATTAAGTATTTTCAAGTACTTCGCCATTTAAATGTGGATATTTTTCCATTTTCCAATATGATTACATTTTATTACAATAATTAGCCATGATGTTTTTGATATGACACTTATTCACATCTAGACTAATGATTCCACTGAGTATACTATCATTTTTTATGTCGCCTTGCCACATAATCATCTTGTCACTTTTCATGGCCAGGTTGGCAATACGGTTTGAGACCTTGTTCTTCTTGTGGTACGCATGGGAAATGTGAACCTCACAAAACATTTTTAACAAATCCTTTGCCTCCTTAATGATGGCCTCAATTTTATTTGAAGCCTTGGAATTTATAGGAAGGTATCTAATGATATTACTAGAACCGCCTTCAATCCACAAGTTTTGGTAATCATGTCTTCTAGCCAGTTTGATAACTGGAAGAGCTCCCATGGCTTGAACCAAATGAAAAGTTTGTTTTCCCAACTGAACTTCCACAACATTCACACAATTTATGTTCATATCCCTAAGGAACCCCCCACATGAAGCTTGGACATGGTTACCCTTACAAGAACCATAAAAATTGGCTCCTATCCATCCCTTAGGAGGGACTGAACAAACCAAACCTTCCCTTTCATTTTTTTTATTTTCATTGCATTAAAATTGTAGAGGAGAAAAGTGTTCAGTTTATAACCTCTTGCCTCATATATTCCTTCTTTTAGATATATGAGATAGTTTTCCTTAAAAATTCTAATGGTTTTCCAAGAAATCACCCAGGAATGGCTTTCTCAGTCTCTGAACACCCTGTCATTTCAGTCTTTCAACACATTCCAGCAAACATGGGATGCCACCAAAGACCAAACCCTTTTAGAATCCCTACTAGTAGCTAGGCATTTCCATTGGGAGAGGAAATCCTAGATGTTCCTAAGAAAAACCCAAGATAGGTTCCACCCTTTCATGATGTGTCTCTAAACCTCCCGACCATAGGAACATTGAAAGAAGAGGTGAAAAGTAAATTCAACATCTTCCATACATAGAAAACATCTATTAGTAAAATAGAAGCCTATTATACACATGTTATCCAAAGTAAGGATTTTTTTTCTGCAACATCAACCAAAAGAAAATATTAATTTTAGGGGTTATTCGTTTAATTGAGAAAGATGCCTAGTAGGGAGGAACCTTCCTAGAAGGAGTAAGGGCCAAAAAACAAGAGGAGATAGTGAACCTTCCTCTCAGGTGGAGAGCCGAGATAATTGTATCAGATTAATTTTCTCTTATAACACAAGAGTTAAGGGATAATTGAAATTTTTAAGATGGGGTTACATCCAACCCAAGTTAACCCAACCACCACTAGTCTGATAATCAGCAACCTTATCAGCGTAAGAGGATTTGATATTGTGAACTAAATTATAGTTTTGAATAATAGTTTCTAGAAGATCCTCCTGCATCTAGATATCTTCCCAACATCTGATTTTGCTTCCATTTTCTAGCTTCCATCTCTTCTGTTTAATCACAACTTCCTTTTCCTCATGGATAGATCTCCTAATGAAATATCCATTCTCAACTTCCAAGTATCCATGGTAATATTCCACATTTTGAGATAACAACATACTTTATTTTCTATATAGAATTTCATTCTCTTTCTTCCCCATACATCCTTGAGGTTTGTTTTTCTAGAAGAGCTATGTTTAGCTTTCTAATATTTTTGATCCCCAGACCCCCGTTCTTCTTGGGTTTACAGATCTTGTCCTAGGCTACCAAGGGTATCCTCTTCCTTTCTTCTATTCCAAACAAAAGAATATGTTTTGGATTATTTCCATAGACAAACACCTTAGAAGGAATTTTAAATAGGCTGAGAGCATAAATTAGGAATTTTTGAAGACAAATCCTAAGAAGAAGGACCTTACTTGCTTGACTAAGAAGGTTCCCTTTCCATCCATCCAGCTTAGAATTAAATTTTTCAAATAAGGAGTTATTGAAAGACTCCAAGGGTTTAGGGCCCAAATTCAAACCCAAGTAACTGCTAGGGAACTCAGAGATAGAGAAACTGAGAATCCTTGAAATTCTGAGTTGCCTCTCCACCGGGGTATTAATGAACAACAATGAGATTTTATTCCAGTTATTGATTTGTCTTAAGGAATTGAAATACAAGTTGAGGGAAGCTTTAATGTTTCTAGCCTCTTTAATAGTTGTAGAACCCATGATAATGGTGTCATCCACAAATTTCTCATGGGAGAAAGATTGATCATGAGAGGAGGCTTGCAATCCTTGAATAGTCCTTGAATTTTTGAGGAAGAAAAAGTATCTTCCAAGGCATTTTGCCATAATGGAAAAAATAAAGGAGGATATGGGATATCCTTTCCTCAACCCATGTGAAGTCCTAAAGAATTTTTAGGAATCGTCATTAACTAGCATAGTGGTAGAGGAAGTGGTAACAACCTAGTTTATCAACTAAATAACACTATTACTAAAACCAAAAGCCTTGAGAAAATTATACATAAACCCACAATAAACATTGTTATAGGCTTTGGACATGTCTAATTTCATAAAAAAATACTTCCTTAGAATATTTCAACATAGAGTGGATGTTTTCATGAACTACAATGATAGAATCTAGTATCTGCCTACCCGAAACAAACCCATTTTGGTGAGGATAAATGAGACCCAAAAATATTTTCAAGATTATTGAAGTAAGAACTCTCAAGATAATTTTGAATCAAGAGTTGCATCAAATAATAGGCCTAAATGAATCCACAATGGCAGTGCCATCTTTCTTGGGAACTAGCACAATGAAGGTAGCATTACTTTATTTCAAGATAGTACTAGCTCCAAAAAACTCCTTAACAACATTAGAAATGTCCTTCCCAACTATACTCCACATCTTCTAAAACACCATCATAGGGAATCCATTAGGTCCATGAGATTTATCTCTATCAGAAGAACATACAACTTTCCTGATTTCTTCAGAGGAAGGGATAACCTCCAAATCAGAGTTATGGTCATGAGAGACCACAAAGGGAATGGTAGAAAGAATAACTTCCTCATTTTCCAAGTTCAAGGTGGGATCATCTGTGAGAAGGGAAAAGACAAATAGCTCATTGGTTATATCATCATCCTTGATGAGTTTACCTTTATCTATAGAAACAAAGGGAATATTACTTGTAGCCGTATGTTTCATAGTAGTCATGTGGAAAAATTTAGTATTTTTGTCTCCCTCTTTTAGCCAAGTGGCTCTAGACCTCTGCCTCAAGAAGGTTTCCTCCAAAGCAATTATTCCATGATACTTAATAAAAATCTTATTTTATATATCCATATTCCCAAGGGAATATCCCTCCAACTGTATCTAGTCTTGCATTACCTTTAGTTCTTGTTGGATACTCTCCTTCCTATTGAAAATATCTCTAAAAGACTCCATGTTCCATTTCCTAACACAATCCTTTAAATTCCTTAGTTTCTTAGAAACTCTGATTATCTTAGTGCCTTCTACTTGTATGTTCCATCAATTATTGAACAACTCATCAAATTCTAGGTGTGATAGAAACATCTTTTCAAATTTTAAAGGAAAATTCCTCCTTCTAGGAAAGGACCCGCCATAAAAACTAAAGGAAAATTATCTGAAGCAACTTTTAGAAAAGAAGAAAGAGAAAAAATGTACCTTTGCATCCAGTCCAGCCTGACTTGAATCAATTCAACCCCAACTCTCCTATTTGATGAGGTAAAATTAATTCCTTGGAGATCCAAGCTATTAAGGGCTTGTTGATTTATAAAGTCTATAAGGTCCAATCTAACATACATCTAGTTATATGTTCCTCCAAAGTTTTCACAATCCTTGAGAGAAGTATTGGAATCCCCCATAAGGATCCAAATTTTCCATGGAAATGACTTCCTACCCTAAGCTATATTATCCCATAACCTCTTTCAGTGATTTTTTTTTTTAGAGGCATAGATATTAGATAGGATCCAAGAAAAAGCATCCCTTATATGGTATATCTTCACCACAACAAATTTTCCATATATCATCACACTTTTACCTTTGATATACTTAGAATTCAAAAAAATAACATTACCTCTAGAGGCACCCTCATGTAACTAATGCCCACAACTCCACAGTCCTTAAAAATTTTAATCTTTTGAGTTTTCTACTTATCCACTTTAGTTTCTTGGATTAAAACTACATCAGGTTTATGATCTCTTACCCTATTTATAATAATATCTTGTTTAAAAATGATTCTAAGTATCCTAATATTCCATGATACTATCTTCATTTCTTTGGGGTAAAATCATGGATGGTATTTTTCCTTCCATCTTCTATATTGTGCATCTTTCCAACTCCCTTGTTCACCTTTCTGATCTTCTTACTTATTACCTCTTAGGGGACCCCAAATCCTCTTTGACTCTTCCCCTAGTATAAATTCTAGAGGATTTAGTGGAGGATGAGGATTTTTTCTTCCTTCCACCATTCTTTTGTGTATTTTTATCCAAATCATCCATAGTTTTGTTCCCTATGCCATATTTCTTCTGCACTGTAATAGGAGTGTCCTTCTCTGGGAAGGAATATGTAAATCTCTCTGCTCCCTCCATCTCTAAGGTTATAATTATAGAATCATTACCCATTATAATACATTCTTTACCATCGATGAGAAGCTCCCCAACATCAGGATTTGGGTCCATGGAGTCTTCGACCCGTGAGGGTAGCTTAGACTGATCTCCTTGAACCGGGTCATACACCTTTATCTCTCCTTCCTCTATATTATATTTCCTCATACTCCTGGTCTGGATCTATCTCCTCCTCAGCTATTACTTCTCTACTTCTATCTCCAGTCTCGTCCAACACCTTCTTAGATTTCCTCATTTCTTCCTCTTGTTGTATGGGACTTGAGTCCATGCTTTCTCAACCCTGCTATTTTATTTTTCTTCAATCTTTTCCAATTCATATCCTCCATCCCCATTAGGGTTTTGTACTTTACCTTTATTTTTCTTAGAATTCTCACTTTAAAGTTGTCCCTCCTCAAAGAATTTCCTAACTTCCTACATATTCCTTCCATTATGCACAATTTTTGGAACAGATTTAGGTTTCCAATACTGTTGGGTTTTCGGCGTAGTGATCCCAGTTGCCTTCTAGTTTTTATGTTGCCCCTTCTTTGGAAAATTGTTATCCCGGTGGCCAACTTTATTAAATTAATTATAGGCAAAAGGAAAAGCTTCAATCTCCACTTCTTGTCTCCATTTCCCCAATTTAGAAATAATATCTAGTTTCTCAGCGTGATTATTAAGCTAATGAATATTAACACAGAATCAGGAAAACACAATTCTATCTTTTTCAGCAGTCATATGATCAATTTACAACAATTCACAGAAGGAAGACACTAAACCCTTCGGGACATCTTGATTCCAAAAATTCAAAGGAAGTCCCAGGAAATGAACCCAAACCAAAGCCAAGAGGAAAAAATAATTAGTGAAATCCATTTTTGGGTCCCATTTGGAATGGATTATTTTTGTCTTATGTAATAAAAATAATGCCCTATGCAGATTGTATATGTATTTTTCTTGTTTTATAACAGTTAAGGTAGCCTTAATGAATAGAAACAATGGCAATGAGCGAGAAAACCAGTGGATCTTGAATAGGAACAAGGTAATGGTAAAGAATAGGAACAAGGTAATGGTAAAGAACCAATATCCCTTGCCAAGAATTGATGATTTTGTTTATTAGATTAACTTTAGTTTGTTCTCAAAGATAAAGCTCAAGTCAAGATATCACCATCTTTACATTCTTAAGGTTGACATTCAACATATGTCTTTTTGTACCCATTATGTACATTATGAGTTTACGATTGTACCCTTTGGGTTGACCAATGCACCATCGGTGTTCATGCTTTTTATGTATGGAGTATTTTTCACCTATTTCAAGTAGTTTTTTCATTGTATTTTTGGATAATATTTTAGAGTATTTGACGATGATAGAGGAACATGAGGGCTATTTATGCCAAGTTTGTAGTATCTTTGTGACAATAATTTGTTTGGAAACATGATCAACTATGAGTTCTTCTAGACTAATGTGAGGTACTTGAGTCATATTATTTAAGGAGAGGGTATTTTAGTGGCTCCTTTGAAGATCTAGACCATTAGGGATTGGCTAGCATTGACGTGTTTTTGAGGTTCATAGTTTTATAGGTTTGGATGGTTACTAATGTTTATTTGTCAAGGAATTTTCTTAGTTTTCACACCCTATCACTTCTCTTTAAAGGAAAAGAAATATGTTTCTATGGAATGATTAGTGGGACTTAAACTTTTGAGCTCTTAAGGTGAAATTGACGAGTGCACATATCTTTCTAGTGCCCTATATTTTTGGTGATTTTTTAACATTCATTGATGTATCTTTGGAGGTTACTAGGGTAATTATTTTTCAAGAGGGATGAGTTATTTTGTACAAGTCCCATAAGCTCAAGGATCATGAGCTAAACCACCCCAACCATGATTAAGAGTTACTAGTAGTTTTGAATGCACTAGTGCACATGGGATATTTGTTTTTGGTTCATGGGTTTGAGTTTCAAAGTGATCATCATAGAAAGAAATATAATTTTACCCTACCCAACTTGAATGTAGAATAATATTTTTGGATAGAGTTCCTCTATGTGAACAATTTTGATGTTTAGTACATCAAGGAGAAGGATAATATTGTTGAAAATTCATTAAGTAAGAGAAGTAATGAGATCTCTATTTTTTTACCTTGGAGTATATTTTCATAGCTATATTCTTTAGGATTTAAATAGTGACACTTTGATGCAAAGAAAGGAAGGATACTGGAAAATATTTTTCATACATGGGTTCTCAATCAACACCTTCCTATCATATTTCACACGCCCCAATTTTCCCTTGAAAAGGTCTGTATGTCTTATAGGCTACAAGCATCAAATTTTAGTTTAATGATCGATAGGGCCCCATTAAATTTGGGAAAAAACTAGAAAAAGTAAAAAAAAACACTCAAACCCTCAATAATCCTCAAAGGCAATGATCCTTCTAATTTTTATGTCTCTCATTCAAACTACCATGGTTCCTAGTAGGCTTTGCCAAAGACAAAAACATGCATAACTCTTGATGCCAATAGGATCTCTAAAAAAAGTCACATATACAAATACAAATTTATATGTTTTAAAAAATACTTATATTTTCATCACATGGTGTTTTGGAACACTTCCTTCAAAAATAGACTGGTAACTAGTTCTAGGCCCAATTAGCCCTACTTTGTAAAGCATGTAATATAAAAAGTCATGTAACTCATCAACCAACCATCCTAATAGTTGGATCTCATCATGCAATGAAAAAATACATTTCTTTGGGTGCCAACACTAAATGATATTTATCAAATTTGTAAATTCATCAAAATAGTCAAGTTTCTAGGCAAAACTCCTTGATAGAGTGGACCTGTGCATCAACAAAAACACATCAAAATTGTTCCCTTGCCTATATAACATTATAATCCTTAATAATAAGTAGTTAAATTCCATTCTCCCATTTTTTGGAAATTTTGACTCATGGAATGGGCTAAAATACATGGTTTTGTCTTCATACCCTTGAAACCCTAGCACACAGAGTGACTTTTAGAAAAAAAAAAAAAAAAGGATGCTTGTGACTTGCAAAATTCTTAATGGATTTTAATGAAACTGGGTGAAAATGAAATATTATTCACTCCTACGTGATTTCCAATTGATCTACAAGCATAATGATTCTGTACAGAGATGTGGAGATCATTGCAATAGAGAATTCTTTAGGATAATAAGAGAAAATATAGTTTTATATGCTTTAAAATCATCAACCACCACCAAAATTGACCCCATGGCTGATGAATACATGATATTTAAATTATTCTTAGCCCCCCCCCCCCAATTTCTATAACCACTTTTCAAATCCAAACTAACAAAAAGTCCTCTAATTACCAATGTTGCTCCAAAATTGCATTTGCAATTCCTTGTCAATAATGACAACTTTGCCTAAAACTTGTCATAGAACCAAACTAAGACCTCTATGACTTCAAACTATTACAAATATTTTTAAATAGGTCTAATAGACCTTCATACATTATTAAATACCTCATTTTATAGTTTGTTGAATTTTTCCATTAAAATCATAACCTTTGCCAATTTATATCCATTAAACGACATGCCTCGTTATTTGAGTTCAAAACATCACACAATGGTCCATGAGACCTTATTAGAATTTTAAATAACATAAAAATTAGAAACAAAAAAAACCTCAAAATTACTTCATGGAGGCATGTAGATAGTGGATGCCCCTACACCATACACCTGGGGTAAGGAAAATTTCATTCTCCTGATGAAATGTGCTCTTGAACTAAGAATCTGTGCTTAACCTTGCAAAATGATGTGGTGAATATCCTATGACCTTTCACTCATCTCATATTAATTCCCAACCAGCCCTTATACTTGCAAAAGACTCTTCTTTAAATCTATGTATGACCACATACTTGATCTACCCAAGGTTTTTTGCAACACTCTAATTCACTTCATCTATCTGAAGTGAATCAAGACCTCTATCTGATCAAATTTACCAACCTCTATTCCATTAGACATGAAAATATTTTTTTAATAGTAGTAGACTCCCTCTTCACCTCTTTTATGATCGATGTGCATATCACTACCCCTATTGGAATTTCATCTTGGTTTCCTAACTCATTGTGAGTGTTCACAATGAATTAATCATTGAACTTCTTTTATATCATGTCTTGAAGTGGATACACCCCCTTCTTTTGTCCTCAATATTTATATGCTTATTCTTTCCAAACATTATTATCTTGGCTATCCTAGATTGGTCTTTAATATCCTCTTGTAGTGATGTTATTTTTAAAGTAATACTATCCTTCTTAATAGTGTAAGTATTCTATCTACCATCGTAAAGTGATTATTTATCAAATTTCCATGGCCTTCAAAGAAGTAGATGGAAATAATTCATGGGTAAAATTTCACAAAGAACTCTATGTTTATATTCACCAATATAAAATTAATATATTCTTTCTCATGTAATAAGATTGACTAATTATCATTTACCCAAGAAGATTTTTATGGTGTTTGATGCAGAACTCATTATGGTTTTAATTTTTCTACCATCTCACTAGATATCATATTATCTGTTAAACTAGACATTATCACTACCTTTCATATTTTACCTTTGGATTTGTAGTTGGTGCTGAATAGTTCTCTTCTTTGTGTGATATCCTTTTCCATGGATATCTTTAGGAGTTCCCTTCTCAGCATCAATTCTTCTCCAATTTATGAAAAAAATATATGAATAGGAGAGTTAATTCTTTCATCTCCCTCTTCTTTCACTATTTGATCCCTCCTTTCACTTGTCCTTTCACCTCCACTAGATTTAGAACCTTTTTTTTTAGGTTACTTGAATGCTAGGTTCCAAAACTCATTACAATTATAACATCTACCAGAAAATTCATTTGAACTCCTACCTCCACCAAATCTTCCTCTAGTGCCTCTAAATCTGCCTCTAAAATCTACAACTTGTTCTTGTCTATTTTTTTGCATCTTCTTGGCTTTCACCTGGTTTTCTTGAATTAGGAAAAGATCCTCTCATTATAGAGGTGCTACCATTACTTCTATTTTCCTTGCCTTTCCTTCTCTTCATCTTGTCTTCCATTCGTATTTCCATTAGGTAGGAGTCCTCAATAGTTCTAGGATTTTCCATGCTTAGATCATATTAGATGTTAAACCTAAATCCATTAAGATACCTAGAAACATTTTCCACTTCATTATCATCATGACTAGACCTTATGTTCAACTTATAGAATTCTTTAATATAATTTTTCACATCCATTTTTTTTTCAGAATTTGAACTTTCTTAAACAAATGAATTTTATAATATTTAGGCAATAAATTAGCTTTTATTTTTTCTAACATTTTGTCCCTTGAAACAATATTGTAACTACCTTTCTTTCTCTTTCCTAATTTCTCATAATCACACCACAAAAGTGCATGACACTTCAACTTGACCTTTGTAATATTCACCCTTTCCTCTTTAGGAACATATTCAAACTTAAAGTAGTTATCCAATTCTTTAACTGAATCTAACAACTCCTTGTCGTTTAGAGTACCTCCATACTTTGGTACATCAATCTTCACATTCTATCCATCACCCTTAAATTATTTTATTATATAGACTATCCTCTAATCCTTAGGATCCAATTCCTCCTATTATTCTTGGAAATCCTCTCCATCCCCTTATTCTTCCTTGGAATCACTCTCATCTTATATAACTATTCCTATCCTGTGATTGGGATAAAGGATAGAAGGCCTTTCCAACACAACATTATGGAACTCCAATAACTTTTTGTGTTTGTATTTTAATTCCTACAACTCTGTAGTAGTACCAATATTCTTAAGAGGAGTCTTAAATTCCTAACTTCTCACTCTCTCTTCTATTAACCCTAAACTATTCTCATTCAATGGATATACTTCCTATAGTCTTATACCACTTTGATAGAAATAAAGGTGGGATACTAGACATTTGATGTCATGTTCAACAAAAATGGATTCATACTCTTCCCATAACTCCCAATACAAGATAGAATGTTGTAAATTTTCATTATCTAAAGTTATGGACATTTCAAGTACTAAAATTGGACAAAGAGTCATTATATATGTGTTGGAATGACTATGGAAAGTTGGGACTGAGAGGGGACAGATGAATCAGTACCACATAAAATTTTATAACTAAAACTATCTATAACCATATACTATTGCTTGTTGTTTATCGAATCTAATAAATTGAAATAAAACTAATATAAAGCTTATAAAACATATCATCAAAATACTCAAGTAAATGAACTCATAACTCCATGATTTTGTTTACACAAAAATCCTTGGTTAGAGGAAAAAACTATGGTGGGGATGATACCCACAAACCTCACTAACTGCAGTATAAAGGGTACTCAGTTAGAGCTTACAATGTTAAGCCATTTTGATATCTTACCCGGTTAAGAGTATACAAAGACTTGTTAGGTCTACCTAGTTAGAGGATTTTACAACCTCTACACTTAGAGATGTACCCTTTTAAAGGTTTTACAAACATCATATGGGTTAAGTTCTACCTAGTATTGGGATTTCTAACTCTCAATACAATAGTATTAATAACTTAACAATGTCTTCTATATTGCATCAAAACAAATGCTTATCAAACTCTATGTCCTCTGAAATATTGTGTTACCTCAATCTCACTATAACACTACTCCAATTTTCTTTTTTGTATCTAGATATCTAGTTGGTGCTTTCTTCTATGATCTATGTTCTTTAAATAACTCCTTTTACTTTCACTAACAGTATCATCCTTCTTTGTATCATCATTATTTGTAAATCATCCATTAAATATAATATTTATTGCCTCTTCATCTTATGCATTAGGTGTGCTATGATTTGTTTTAACATTTAGATCTTCTTTTCTGCTTGGTGACAATGTCACCTTTACTTCGGTACTCGGTATTTTTCTTGGAAATAAAAAACTTTCATTAACCACTTAATCTACTTCTCAAATATTCTCTTTGAATTATCTCAATCATTGATCATGTAAAAACTGTTCTTTGTGCATTGCATAATCACAATTAATGTTGTATCAATTTAATAAATCTGTCCTTATCCCATTACAATCAATTAATTAACTTGGTAGAGTAACATCTCTTTTCTCATTTAACTTGATCTTTAGTACTTGGTAACTGTCAACTCAGTGTGCTTCATATGCGCTCAGTGTTTGGTAACTATAGAATTTTGGTATAGTGTCTTTAACTCTATTGCATTCAAGTTACCAACTTCACTGGCTTGCTTGGTTACATTACTCACTTGTTAAATATTTAATTTTCTCCTTTTCTCAGAATTATTCTTCTGACTAATATGAATTTGCCTTAACTAATGGTAACAAAATATCCATAGAGATAACAATCTCCCCCTTTGACATTAGTTGAGCATTTTGATGAAATCTTTGAAGTCATCAAAACTAGTAACTCCCCCTCGGATGTTACTCTCTATACAAAATATGTAAAACCCTTCTCCTCTTTTTTATTTTTTCTCACATATATACTTTTTTTGATTTTGTATTGACTCTATTTGCTTTTTTTTCAAAAATTTCAGAGATCTATATCTGACTCTCTATTTACCTATATTTCCCCCTTTTTGACAAAAGTCTCAACAATAAAACAAAAGTATCAAAAATGTTTTTATACCTTTATTGAATCCTAGCCAGTATAGTCTCTCAACTATCTAGGAGATTCTGTAAGATCACAATGTGTTCATTTGTTTCTGTCGATAGATAAACTATAGTATCCAGGGTGCTGACCTATGGAAAACTTGCTAGTTATTTTCCTTTCTTTAGATGTATTTGCATTGATTGCATATGGGGAATTACTAGTGATTTCATTTCAAGAAACTCTAATCTTAGCTTATCTTCCTCCTATCTCAATGAGAGTTGAACTCCCATGAGTTCATGTATCTTTGAGTAATATGTCTACAATTCTTTAGGCTTGGTAGTTAGCTTTGCAAGCTGCTCAGTCATCGCTTTTTCAGTATCTTCCTACTTCTTAATGTACTCGATAAAGTTAGAAAGAATACAAAATTTCTGAAATAATGAAATGATGAACTGCAATTGTTCTTCAACTTTGGAACATAACTCAGAAAGAGTTACCTTTTCTATATAAATATTTTTTAGTAGGTCCTCCACCAATTTTGTCTCCATATGTTCTTTGTGAATCTTTAACATGTATTCTGGAAAGTCCTTTTTCAGTCCTTTGGTTTGTTGGGATATATTTCCAACTTAGTCTAGTAGTGGCTCAAACTCATCACTGTTAACGTTAGGAATAATCTCCTAGAAAACTTCTTTGACAACTTCTAATATATCTACCTTTTTCTTCTTGTCCAATAGTTTGTCATGCTGAGTCTTTTGAGCAACAAGTTCTTCATAAATGAGAAATTGCTTTCGCTTCATCCTATTTGGGTCTTTGGGTGGTATGATGATTGGCTTACTCAAATTAATAACATGTTTCCTCTTCTTAATCTTCTTTTTCTCATTCAGCCTTCTCTCTCTAGTAGAGCATTTATAATGTGATGCCATTGTTGCATCTGGTGACTCGATATCATGACCGACTATACTCTCCTCTGCTTTAATTTCCTCATGTTATTTTGTTTCTTCTTTCTCTACATCCTTCAATTTTAGATTTGATTCCTAAAGCATTTTTTTTATGTATCTTGTGTCTTTTGATTATTCTGAACATTGGATGTGTCAGTTAGTGGTGTATTTTGTTTCTATCCTTCAGTTTCAGTTGGAGGTTCCAACTTGGTATCCTTCCTCTGTTCAATCTTGGTAGCCTCTAGCTTATTAACATTTTCTTTTCTGGTGTCAAATGGTAGCTCGGTTTCCATATCTAATGCAACTTTAGTAGTACCAATCTGATTAGTAGAATAACTTTCTACTTGTATCAATATGGGATTTGTACTTTGCAATGGTGAAAAATCTACATCAATATACTCGGTTTCTAGTACTTGCATGTCCATTACATCTTCATCCTTTGAAAACTCCTTTGCAGGATCAATATCTTCTTATGTATCTTTAATGAACACTTCTACATTATCAATGGTTAGATCAATAGGATCTATTTGGCATGAGCTTTCCTTTACCTAATCAGTGATTGTATCACTTGACTCTTCTTGGTTTCTTGAATTAAAGTGTCATCTATATGATATATCTCTTTCTATTTCCTAGCAGTATCCTTCTATACTGATTGTAGGTCTCCATTCATTATCCTTAGGGATATTCCATTTAATAAAAATTTATTTGAATGTTTCTTCAATGCTTATTCAATCTCAGATGATGCCAAGTCAATAATAGTACGCACAAGATCTCTCTCTCTCTCTCTCTCTCTCTCTACATTAATTGAATAGTTCCACCATGCATCAATTTTGTTGTAGATTTCCTCTAGTATCTTATCTACAATCTTAATAGGTGTCACTCTATATCTCATTAATGTTACAAAAACTACATCTTTAATATTTTTCTTGTCTTCTTCATTCCTCTTCAGATACTCTACTTGTCCAAATCCTCTGAATCCTCTTGATTCCTTTGATCATTCCATAAAGTCATCAAGAATTTGTGGAACTTGTGAGAGCTAAGCAACTGGAACAAATTTTTTTGTCTTGTCAAATTCAGTCATACTATCTTTTCCAAGTAATAGTCTTCTCCTTTTTCTTCCAGGTTGTTTCTTTCCTCTTTTTCTCTCATAGGTTTTACCTTTCAGTTGTATTACCTCAGTAGCCTTCTTTTCTGTCAGTTGTACCAATGATCTGGTGTTCCTTGTAATAGCTCTTTCTCTTGGTGAGGGAAATTGTAGATCTTGTTTATCAACCACTACAAGGGCTTGTGCATTATTAGTATCCAAAGGATCATCAACTCCAAGAGTCTTTGATAAAACATTTATCATTTTACTCACTTTCTTGATTGACCTAGGTACCAAAATACATTTTTTGATTTTTTCTTTGACTTCTTCAAAAGTTCCATATCTATTTTCATTGGTGTCAATTGGTTTTTCTAATAGGGCTACAATCTATTTAGAACCTATATAAATATCCATTTTGTAACCCATCGGTTGAATCCATTCAACTCTCGGTTCAAAAACTTTAACTATACAAACACTTGTACCTACTTCAAAAAATATGTTGTCCTGATATTTGGAAACTAGTTGAGGTGTTATCCTATACCTTTTGTGCATTCTAGCTTGGAACTTTATAAAATAATCAAACATGATTGCATTAAAATTATATCCTAAATTTTCTATAAAATCATGTATCTGATATATATATATATATATATACATATATACATATATATATATATGTATATATATATATATCTATATATATACATATGTATATATATATATATGTA
>MU228406.1:2074528-2114925 GCA_018584345.1 Thuja plicata
ATATAGGCAATTTCCACCGCCCGAGAAGGTTCCAGAAATTTAGCCCTTAGGGCTGACCAAACTTAGAATTATTTTATTTTTCATTTTAATACATCAAATTCGGCTCAAAATAACTTTTGAAACCCAATAATCTTGAAGGAAAAATGATTTTCTGCTATTTCAGGTGGCCCAACTTCCGGAGACCATAAGTCATCACCAGTTGACCCGATTGACTATTATAACCCCATTTCAGAAACGCCACGGAGCGCTCTACAACAGATCGCTTATGAAAGCATCATCGAGCTCAAGCTTCGACCTCATCTGGGGCCTTTAAAGCCTTCAAAACTGAGCTCAAAGTTTCTGTACCCTATTTTCAATACCAAAAATTTTCAATATCTTCAAAACTAGACCTGATCTAGCCATGAAACTTTACTGGCAAGCTGATATGACTGAGATGAACCTCCACATGCAAAATCAGAACATTCCGAGATTGTATGGCGAACTTACTAATAATATCAAGTTTCCATAAATAGCAGCTCTGCATAAGGTAGCCCTTATTGAAAAGAAAACAAAAATATTTTTGGGTGATGCAAGATTGCCCTTACACCCAGGATGCTCCTGCATCAGTTTCTATATAAGCAAGGTGAATTTTTTCATTTACTTTGTTTAGTTATGTAATTTCAATTCAATTATAAGGTTAATTACAAAACTAGGGTTTGAACAAGGCAAACCCCTCACCCCAACAAACAGACCATTTTTCTTATAGGGATAGGTTCAAAAAAATGAATTAGAGTGCGGATTTAGATACCCTTTTTGACAAACTATCAGGATCTAGAAACAAATTTTATGTCAGACTATGTAGGTTAGAATCATAAATTCTTGGTCACAATCGTAACTTTTGGGTCAAAGGAAACATTCATTTCTAGGTCAGAATTGACATTCTAATTTGGGTTAGAATCAAAAATTTTGGGTCAAAGGTGGTATTCATTTTTTGGTCAAAATATGACCTGAGCTAGATTAAAAAAAAGATTTTTGGGTTTTCTTCGTCTCTAAGTTTCTATTCCAGATCTCATTGCAGAATTTCTGGAAACTTGGTGTAGACACCCAAAAACAACATTCTTCATATTTGTTTCATTTTGAGGTTAGTACTTTTCTTCAATTCATTTCAATTAAATTTTTAATCTTCCTAAATCTATTACACACTTTCTTCTATAAAATAGAAGTTAGGTTTTTTCTCTTTATCTCTATCCTTAATAGATTGATTAATTTATGCATTGATCCTTTCTTTGGGGTTAATCAATTTGGATCTTCCCTTTTTGAAAATTGGGATTAAGAGGACAATCTTACCTTCTCCACTATTCCTACATCACATTCAATATATATACATAAAACATACATTATAATTTACCCTTTACATTTTTGAAACATCTTCCATTTCTCATGTTACATTTTGGTGAGCCCGCGATAGACAATTCTTTCTTTTTGGTGTTAGATTTACATTCTTATGTTAGATCTTGTATACATATTTGATTAGATTTATTTTATGTTCTTGCATTTACATTTCAAAAAATTAAAATCAAAATCTTGTGTTTCCTAAATTAGTTCATTTGCATTGCATTGGTGCGCGTGCTTTACAACTTCTAGTCTTACTTATACTATCTCGGTCAGAAGAAGTCATAGACTTATGGGTTCCTCTGATCTTGAGTCTTCCTCTCCTTTCCTTAGGATCCCAAATGAAAATTTGACCACTCATGATTCCAATCCTTCTATAGAGCATAACTCTTCTCACTCATCTCATGATGAGGATGATGCTTTAAGAGTTCCTCCTGAACAAGTCCAAAAACTTTCAACTGAACTTGATAAAATGGGAAATTGGCTTATTCAAGAAAACCATAATCAAGATTCTATCTAGGCTATAGAGGATCTTAAGAAATTCCTTCGTGATAGTGATCAAGGTGTTAATCTCTTGGTGGTATCACTCATCTTATGCATTTTAATGTTAAACCTTTATCTCAAGAAGCTCAAGGTCTAGGATTCACTCCTTCTGTAACTAGTGGGGGACCTTCTTCCATCCTTGTACCTAGCATTACTACTTACACTCCTCCTTTAATGACTACATCTCTTCCAATTCCATCTATTACTGTGAGTGTTACACCGGTGTCTCTACCTACCTCACAACCTTCTTACCATAGTGTTCCTTTTACCTATTCCAACGCTCTTCCAAATTTGGTTCCAAGTGTTCCACCAGTTGTGTCTTCCATTCCTATCACTTCCTACACTTTTCCTAGTGTTCCTAATGTTTCTATGCCACCTATTTCTTCTAATGATTCTACAATCATTAGTTTGGCTCAAACTGTGTCATCTTTACAACAACAACTTGCATCCTTAACCCAATCCAAGTTTAGCATTCTCACATGTGACATGATTAGTCCTTTATCCTTAGAAATTATTTTCTCTACTGTCCCTTAGCAATCCAATATGCCTCATCTTGAGAATTATAATGGTAAGGAAGATCCTATTACTCATGTTAAAACATTTCAAATTCTTTGTAGTGATTACGCTCATGGCCATAGGATTTCATCAAAGTTGTTTTCTAGAAATTTTTGTGATAATTCCTTGCAATGGTAATGTTCTCTACCTCCTTATTCTATTGATTCTTTTCCTAAACTTTCTAATACCTTTATCCAATAATTTCAAAATAACATTGGTCCACAAGTTTCCTTAACTAATTTAATGTATTGTAAACAAAACACTGAGGTAAAATTGATTGATTTTATTGGTAGATTTAAGCATTTGTATGCTTAGATTTATTATCCTATTCCTGATATTATTATTCAGCATATGTTTATTTCAAATTTACAGAAGGAATTAGAGATAAGATTCTTCTTACTTAATTTACCTCTTTTCAACAACTTTGTGCAACACTTCATCATTATCAATTACAAGTGAGTCAATTTGAGAGAAACACTCCAATGGTTCTAGTTCTAGTTGATAAGAGTGATGCCACTCCTAATCAATCCTAATCATTTTCAAAAACCTAACTATGTCAAGATAAATAAATAGGTTAATGTAGTCACTAATCAAGTTGTTGTTGCATCCAATAATGCCACTTACGCATCCACTTCTTTCCGTATGAATCATACATTTATTCCTCTCTCTGAGTCTTTACATTCTATTATGAGTAGGTTTTTAAGTGCTAATATGATTACCTTGCCTCCTCTTCGACCTCTTCTCCCTACTATGAAATATTTTTGTCAGTACCATCGACAGAATGTCCATGATATTGAAAAATGTTATTCTCTAAAGCATAAGGCTCAAGACTTAATTGATTCTACTGCTTTGTCCATTGATAATTTTGATGGTAGTGGGAACAAATTTGTCTCTCCTCCTAATCAAAACCTTCAAATTTATACAAATCCTTTACCTACACATGATACTAATATAGTTTCTCAACCATCTTCTATGGATATTGTTTACGATTCAAAGATGGATGATCTCAATCACATTGTTAATCATGTGGAGTGTGTTGTTTCATCTCAACGTACTATTCAAGATCCTTCACCTCCACTTCAACTTCAATTTCCACCTAAACCTCAGAAACAAACTAAGGATAAATGACCTAGGGAACTCTCAATCACCTTTGATGATTGTGAGACTATTAAGGCTCCTAATGGTCCCCTTTATATTTATGCTAGGATTTCTAAGATACCTATGCGTGGTTGTCTTGTTGATACCACATCTTTAATACATGTCATTACTGAGGAAAACATTTTTATGAAAAATTTGCAACATGATTGTTATGATACATCTGTTTCATGGATCCAAACTTGTAATGGTTTTCTCTATCCTTCACTTGGTTCTATTAACTTTCTTGTTGAACTTTGTGGTAAAGTTGTAGATACTTCCTTCATTGTCATTCCTACTATTGATCGGCTTTGTTGACGGGGTTTTGCTGACTGGGTCCGCCAACAGTCATAAGTTGTCACCGGGTTTCGGGGATACCGGCCAACTCTGCCTGCAAAGGTTGTCCGAGAGAATTATATCCCTCGGGCCTTCAAGCACCTGGGTGTCGGGTCACGATGGTGTGGGGCTCGGTTGGGGAGAAGTGACTATTTTCGAGGGGGATAGCTAGTTTCTTCAACTCATTTTCTCTAGAGATTCAATAAAGTAAGGTTTCCCCTAGATTTCTACACTTAGAAAATAAAACAAAAAATATCTTGCAGGGTTAGAAACATTTCATCTAACTACAATCATGTTTAAACATCTAGAACATCAATAATACTCTGATAGACTACACTAAATACCGAAGAAATACATAACCATCAGTTAGAACTTCATCAGTAGAGAGGAAAAAGAGGTCGTTAATCTATTTTAACATATCAGAGTAGAAGACATAAATAACATAAAACATGAAATACCATTAACTCAGAAGTAGGAACGCCAACAACATCATTGAAAAGATTTCTTCCTTCTTCATTAATATCCTTTCCAACAAGAACTGGTGCGTGATACAATAATGGCTCCAGGGGAGCATCTAACTATATAAATGAGGAATCACTTTTCTATTACTATGGACAACAAAATCATCAATTTCACCGACCCTTGGAAATGGGCCGATTTGGCTATTTATACAAATCTTTTTCTAACCCTAACCCTATTTTACATCATGTTTTAATAAAATACAATATCTGGGGGCCGGTACTACCTGCACCACCCTAAAAAAGACCTGGAGACAGAATAGGTCTGCCATGTCAGAAGAATAAGACAAGAATATACAGTGAAAGAATTAGTGTCGAGAAGAGAGCCAGAAAGGAGAAAGAAGAAAGTAGGTCCCTCAGGGACTGAGACTACATGCCTCATAAATGGGAAATGCGGTGCCCTGTCTCCAACATGCCAGGTGTACCCTTGAGCAGTGCCTTGAGAAGACCATCCTGTCAGAAACCAACCACTGAGTTGACGCCCCTTGATGTAGCCAACCACCTTCTGACAGCCTTTATTAACCACTTCTGAAAGTGACCGATCGGCCTCGGGGACCGAGACTCGGATCACTTTCAAAGAATACAAAATTTTGGATCTGGGACTCCGAGATCTGGGAACTTACATCCCCAAAAGAATAAAGAATACTCAACACTTGAGTTCTCCCTGGCCTCTGGAGAAAACTCAAGGTTGCTTATTTTCGTTGAAAGCCTCGAGGAGGCGGGAAATGCCATCTTCATCTATATCTTTCAGGCTAGTCCTTCTGTGCTAGGCCACTTCAACTTGTTCCCCCAGGTCCAAAACATTTTCTTTAATTTCATCTACCATTCTTGCCACGTCATGACCACTCAGTATCATGCAGGTTAATTTTTCCTTCTGGGCCCCATCTATCCCCTCCAGAGATTGATACCGGGATTTCATTATTTCATCGAAACTCTCCAAAATTGAATCTTCAGGGGTACATGTATCTGTGCTAAGGGGATCAGCCCCAGAAGTATTTATTACAAAATACTTGTATAAATTAGAAGAATATTTTACAACATTTACCTTATCTTGCAAGGACCTTACCATTTTCTTGGTTACCTCCAATGTGAGGTCAAGTCTGGAGTGTTGGGTTCTCACAAAATCAAATGATTCATCACCCATAATTCCAGATTCAGAAATCATATCCTCTCCCAAGGTAAGGAGCTCTTCGAGCTCCACCTTCCATGCTTGGTAATTCTTGGCGTCACCCTCCCATAGCTCAATAAGCGTTTCTGCCTGATGAATAACCTGTCGGGCCATGTATAAATCTGGGAGGGTGGACACCAGGAAATGCCAGGTGTTTCCTATCTGCAGGGTGACCCACTTGTCCACTGCTTGGGCTTTCTTTTTCATTACTCGTAGGGAGTCTATGTCACTCTGCGGTAGATCTTATGAGGTGGAGGCCTCTGGAGGAGCAGCGTTGATGGGTCAAGCCAGCTCAGTGAGAAACCCCATAAGGTTTGCATTCTTTTCCTTTTTAGATTTGAGCCTCTGGGTCTCTTTCTAATATTAGGCCTCCACTACCCTTGCTGCCTCTTTTAGCAAGTCTACCTCACCTTGCTTTCCCCTTTTACCTAGGGATACCTCTGCAATATTGTAGTCTGCGGGGTCTGCGGTTGCTTCATCGGCGTCTAGGGGAGGTGTTGCCACAATGGCAACTGTTTCTCCACCCGGCCCAGTTTGCAGAGTATGAACTGTCTGGGATTTCTTGGCCTTTGGTGGGGCCTGGACTTGGGCCATCATTTCAGCCAGGGAGAGAGGAGTCACTGGAGTGGATTGATCTTTCCTTTTCTTGCTCTCTATCAGCCATTGGGGTGGTAGGGGTGGCCTTCCTACCAGAATTTGTTCTCTTGATTCTTCCCTAGTGTTTTGTGGTTGTTGCTCCTTAGCAATGTGAACCTCATCCGTTCCTCTCCCTGCCCCAACTTCTTCTGCAACAATATTCTATTCAACCTCCATCTCCTCAGCCTTGTCCTGTATGTCAATCACTGGGTCTGGACTCTGGTAGGCTTCCTCGGGGATTTCTTCTTTGAGCTACTCTCCTTGTTGTTGTTGTTCTTCTTCTGCTAGGGCTTCTTCCTCTGTTGGCACCTCTTTTGGCAGTAGGGGAGGTTTCGGGCCAAGATTTAGATTTTGGGCCGCTGTGATCACCTGCCCGAATGTCACTCCCTAGAGTGACCCTTGGAACGTGGTGGCTAGGGTTACGATTATTCCCGAAGGTCCGGTTCCCCCAGCGGATGCCATTTGTTCACCCTATTTTTGTTGGTCCACTCCCGGACCTTGCATCGATTGAACCCCAGAGATAATCTTTGGTTCTGGCTCCTTTTCTTCTACCTGCTGCTCTTGTCCTTGTGCAAGTTCTTATTTAATATCTTCTTGCTCTGCAGCCTCTTTTTCCGCCCCTAGGACTTCTGCCTCTATTTGTGTATTGTCCCCTTACAAGGTCCTGAACTCATCAGTTGCAAATACATCATCAAATTCTTCTTGCATAGGGGGACTGGTTGGGACTTCTACAGGCTCTATTTCCTTCTTCGGCTCTGGGGAATTGGAAGAAAGGACTTCTACTTGTTGGGGGCGGGATGTTTCTGGCTCCAGCTCTGCCTTGGGCTTTTTGCTGAGCTTCTTCTTTCTCTGGGTAACCAGAGGAGGTCCCACATCTCTTATTGCTACCACCTCCAAGGGATCCACCCCTATTTCCTTCACCATTAAGGCCGCTAATGTCAGAGAGGAGGAGGGACGAAGTGGCCCGGCCATGAGTGGTAGAGTGGCCAGCCGCATTATTAACTGCTCCCTCATTTGCTGGGAGGCTGCCACTGACTACTTTATTTTCTCTGTAATGGGGACTTCTTGCACAGAAGGGGTCGTGTCTATTATTTTTCCCTTATCTACACCCTGTAAAGAAGTCCTGGCCCTCGCAGTCATTTTTGGTACCGGCGGCAGAGTTAACTTTGGCACCGGCTGAGCTGCTCGGCGGGTACTTCCGGGGCACACCTTTTTAAAATAGGCATGGCTTCTCTCAACCACCTCTCGAGTGAAGTATTCAATAGTGGGCCCTTCTTGGGCGGCCCAGTTTACTGGTGGAAGGGCCTTTTTATCGATCCCCTTTGCCTTGTACTAGGGATCGATAGTAGGGGCGGCGTCTGAGAAGTCTACCGAGAATTTTTGGAGCTTCAATTTATGCATCATGCCAGCTGTCATTCTGACATAGTGCCTACTCCGCACCTCCACATCATCTTGGCAGTGTTCCCAAAAGTCCTCCATGTGTATATGATGGGGCTCCGAAGCCCAGGGCATTGTCGTTGCAATTCTGCCATGCAAATCAAAAATTTTCCGCACCAGATAAAATTCCTGTAAGTTATAACTTTTTAGCTCATTGTCTGCCTCCTTTGCGGTGGGCAGACTGCATGTGTAGTTCCCACAAGTGATTTGAAATGGAATGTTAAGGATCTTTCTGAGGGCAAAGAAGGCATGCACCTCCATTATTTTCCTACAATACTCCAATAGCACGATCTTGTCCCCACAATGTCTGGGCAACAAGTAGGGTTTCCCGGAGAAGCCACTGACCCTAATGTATGTGTGCTATTGGAATTGAATATAGTAATGTCCATAACTATGGACCAACTTCATCGCCTCAGTAGACAGGCGGTATCTAGCATCCTGGGTGGGTGTAAGCAGAAGGTAGTAAACGAATGCGTCATTTACCTGGCAGAAACTGGGGAAGCTGGCCTCCCATTGAACCTGTGAGAAATGGTCCCATGATGCCTTTTGTCCCAGGCCAATCCTGAGCACGCTATCTGTAATTAGGCCATGGGAATGGGGCCTCTACTGTGCTAGGGCCCATAAAACATAGGAAGACATGTAAAACTTTTTCTTTCTGTTCAATTGTTGGAACTGGGAGTCGACGTGGTTGGAGATTATTGTCGCCCAGTCAAAGTATCCTCCCTTGGTGCAGATGCTAAGGAGGAAATAGTACCTCCATTTGGAAAAATCCTGGGCGGAGGGCTGCCCAAAGACCCGGGCTAATGCAATCATCCCCATCTGTATGCTCTTCTTGAATTCAGAGCGGGGAATTTCTATCTTCATCCTCTTTGGGTCCCTCTTTGGGGCCTTGAGCCAATGGGTATTCATGTATACCCAGGAAGCATCCTCTAGTTGTGTAAACTGGGTCAAGGAATCAGTCCTAGTGACCACTGAGGCCTTCTCAAATTGTGGGATTCCTAGGCTTGCCTGGAATGTGACTGGGTCGAGGGACACCAGTGGAGTGGGGCATCCTGTAGGCTCTGCGGCCGCGAGCATTACGGCCTGGATAGAAGAGTTGTAGTTGGTAGCCAGTGTCAGGATAAGCTCTAGAGATTGCACGGAGCACAGGAAGTAAGCTACTCAGAGGATTTCAGAGTTCCCGACGTTGATTGCTAATTGATCTCCAGCCTGTCGCTAGATGTGCATTATTTTCACCAAGGCCTGCATTTCCAACCATGTTCCGACGTTGGTGTCAGTCATCAACTTGACCTTGGACTCAATCTTTGAGCCCACGATGACATTTTCCTATAAAAATTTCATGGTCAGGGGCAGCTTTTCCAGGGCCTTCTCCATCTTAGATTTTACTACTGCCCTAGTTTCTGCTGCGGTAGGTAATTCCGGGCTTCCGAGTGGAGAAGATGCGGACGCTTCGGACATGTTTGAAAGATAAACTCTAGGAACCTGCAAGGAAAAGAAACCATCTGAACACATTTATCAAAATGATCATTCCGGGGTCTGAAGATCTTACCACCGTGACATTTGCTTCCGTGAAAAGTTAGTTTCGTTCAAGAATAACCGAAAAGCAAAACACATCGTACAAACTT
Organism: Thuja plicata; assembly: GCA_018584345.1. Classification (NCBI taxonomy): domain Eukaryota; kingdom Viridiplantae; phylum Streptophyta; class Pinopsida; order Cupressales; family Cupressaceae; genus Thuja; species Thuja plicata. The sequence goes on from MU228406.1 coordinate 2,083,852, forward strand.
AAGATTCATTAAACATCCAGGGATTTTTATCACACTTGGTAAAGACATAGGATGGATGATGGTAGGAGACTCGAAGCCTAAAGAAATGACCATTGGTGAGGACATGTAAAAAGCCAAGTCATCAAGCCCACGTGGGTGCCACGTGCATAGGTATTAAATGGAAGTTATGGCGATGACGGCGGAGCCAATTGTCCGAACGCACAAAAAGTGAAAGCCACTTGGCTAGAATTTATTATGTGCATGGGACATAAATGAGGTTCTGACAGACCTCATGGAGGAGAGAGAAAACTACCTGTTTGAAATTGGCTGAGAGCTGAGTTTCAAACAGGTGGTTTTCTGCCCTGAAGCGAGTTCGTGGGCAGAAAACCAGAAACACAGGTGACTCGACCAGCTCATCAAGCCACTCAGAAGGATATATACAGAGCCGAGGGATATATACAAAGATACGAAGGGATATACAGAGACTATATACAACTATACATGCATATATACACAAGTATACAATGCGGAATGACGCCCGCAGGAAAACCAGACAAGATAGAACAAATATACAGCTATTTACCTATTTTACAAATGAACCACTTCTGCATAGAGGGTAGACAACCCTCTGGTAGAGCCGACCCACCAACTGGTGGAAAAACCAGAAAATAGCAAACTAGATGAAACAGAGAAATAAAACAAAACAAGACAAACAAAACCAAACGAAACGGAAGAAAACCAGAGAGTGGAAAACAGAAACACCAACCTGAGAATGCAGAAGGCGGAGGAAAGGGAAGATATCCATAGGAGCTCTGCAACAGCTTGAGTTGTTAAATGGTCAGAATCACCACCATGAACCACTTGCACTTTCCTGAAAGTGATTGGAAATGTTAAGTGTTGATTATTATAAATTCTCTGCAAATGCTCTATTAATCGCTCTAAGATCACTCTGTTAATCGCTCTAAGTGCTTGAAGGTTTTAATCGTGGTAAATGTGAAAGTGATAGATAAGCCCTATTTATACCCACGGTAAAAGGTAATCCTCGTCCTTTTGGCAATCTCTGGACAAGAAAACCTCCAGACTCTGGGCCGGGGGATTCCCAGTGGTGATATCCTTAAGAACATCATGGCGAAGAATCTTGGAGTCCGGAATCCGGTTTCCAATGAAGGACAACCTCTGGGACAGGAGTCCCGGAGATGAAAACCAAACAAACAAAACACCACGCTAGGGAAGAGAACCCCAGAGAAGGAAAAAAAAAAAGGGAAAGAAAGACAAGGCAAAGCCGCCAACAAAAACAAACAAAAGAAAAAGGGGGACCCAACATTTTAAACACAAAATGTATGGACGGGGATGCAGGGCATAACAGGTTTCAAGTCAAATTTGGTTCTCCTTGGTTAACTGTCATGCATTCCGTTGCTTCTCCTATTCATAAGTGTATTAAGTTTATTCATAATGGATAAGTGAAAATTATTAATCATAGTTTTTATCAACCTTCTAGGCCTAGAGATTGTGCTACTCTTGATTTCTTTTGGCCTTCATTACCTAATAAATTTCCTCCTTGCCCTTATATCCTTTTTTTTCATATCAAGCCTATAAACATTGCAAGATTGTCGAGTTAAGCATGCCTCAGATAGATATTAACCGTGGTCTTTTTCCCACTCCTTATATACCTCCTTTATCCATTAGTTCTAGCTCTATTACTCAACCTCCCAGTTTCGCTTCTCTGCCTACTGAGAATCCTCCTCTCGAGCCTGTGAAAGAACTAGTTGTTTTTCCTCCTAGTTCTCAACATGTTTCAAACAAAGAAAATCATAATCAATCTGCTAATGAACGTAGTAAGAAGCATAGGGCTAATCCTAGAGCCCGAATCTCTATTCTTCAAAATTCTTTACCTTCTTTTTACCATCCTATGCCTGATATGTTGGAGGAGGTTAATTTTCATAATGATGTTAAGATGAACAATTATGGTGATTCTATTCGCATCTTAGATCCTATTTTAATTAATCTTGATGAGGAAGATACTCTTAATGATCCTATCGATCCTAATGCTGAATATGAGACCATTGATATTGATATTGATTTACCTCATATGCTTTCAACCCAATTGATAATTACACCTAGTATCAAACATCACAATTCTCAAGAGGATCCTTGTTTCGAACTAGCTATTATTCCTACTGTGTTTGATATAGTCCCTCTTGTGATTTTCCCACATTCCCTAAATAATATAAACCAAGATAGGGAGAGTAGGCGATGCGCTTGATTGGCTTGTCCTTCATGGTAGCCCTTTTTGTGTTTCCCTGCTGTATTATGCTTCTCCCATAATTTTTTTGCTAAATTTTTGTTAGATTTTTTTATACGACCCTTGTTACTTTGTTGGTGCAAGGTGATAAAGGAGTCAAGCCTATTGTACAATTCCTCTATATGTATCTCTACTCTTCTATATATTGTTTTCATGTTATTTTGTACTATTTCTATTGTTCATAAATGTTTTCCTTGTGTAGTCTTCTTGGCTCTATGACATGATAGCACTGATTCTTTTTGGTCTCCATGTTGTGGTCCAAAAAGACTCTTCTTTGTAACTCTTGCATTTTCTTTCCTCCATTGTGATTGTAGCTCTACTTTCTTTGGGGATTGATGTCAATTCATTTGCAATAATATCATATCTATATATACATATTATCTTATGATCACACTGACCCCACAGTAGATAGCTCCCTTCTATGTTCTTTGTATGTTTATATGGTATTTCCCTTGATTTGTCTTCATTTGGGGGCATCCCGTAGTGGAAACGTAATCAATAGAGTTTTTCTATTTTTCTATTAAAGCCAATGCTCCTGTTAAAGTGTTAGAAAATACTTTAGCATGGGGGCATACACTCTACTCACTTTTTGCACACATGCACTTTAAAAATATTTTCAAACTTAAAATTTCCCCTTTATGGATTAAAGACTAATCCTTAAAGCATGGATTTTTACCTTATAGGATATCTTGATCCCTCCAGTTTAAATTTATACAAATCTCTTGATCCCTCCAGTTTCAATTTATAATTATTTGATCCCTTAAGGTCAGAAGGTGCCCTTAAGACCAGATCTCCCTGATTGGTTGACTAGTGAGTATCCACATTCACTAGGTGGTTCAACTCCATCTTTCCAGTTGCACTGTTTCCTTGCGTGGTTCACAATGGGACATAAGTTCTCTTTGGGCGAGGTAATCACACCCTATTTATTTTTATCTTTAACTTTTGATATCTCTCTTATCATGATCTTAGGGTTGTTAAAGACTTAAGTCCCTAGGGAATTGAGGATTCCTTTGTCCCTTTTTATTTCAATAAGATTATCTTTTCTTCATGATCTCTTTTACCAAGAGTTTGCATCGAGTCCATACTCTTGCTAAAGTGGGGGCAAAATATATACTCAAAAAATGGAAGCACTTCCATTGTATACTAGTTTAACCCTTTGAGTAAGTGGTTTGGGGTCATATCAAGCACCTTGAATGGGTCTCTGACTTGGATCTGGCTTTCCCCCTGTTCTGCCCCTTTTCCCACTTTCTCCAGCCTATTTTTGGCATCCTAAACTACAAACTTGATATTTTTGACCTTAGGGTCAAAATTGACCTTTCTGGGTCAAGGTTGACCTCTACCTTGACCTAAGTCAAGATTGATCTCGACCCTGACCTAGGTCAAAACTGACCTAGGGTCCAAATTTCAAGTTTCTGGGGTTTTTGAATGTCGGGCTTCGAAAAGATTTAATTCCCGCTTCCGGGTTGGCTGTTTCAGTCTTTGGAGAAATGAATCTTGAAATTATATTTAATATAGGTTCAATTCTAGGGGTATAGGTATAATTAAAATTTAATTCTCCTATGTAGGCCTCTCTATAATATTGTACCCTAGATTCATATATAAGGAAGCCTTCTCCTCTCATTTTCTCTAAGACTGGAAGCATAAGCTCGAACCATCTAAGACAACTCTATGTATGATCTATTAAAGAAAGAATCTACTCTAAAGAATTCAAGAATTCAAATAAATTCAAGCATTAAATTAATCAAGGAGATCCATTGGTAGCTATTGAAGGATTCAAGCTCTATGGAGCCCTCTTGTTGAAGATTTCTCCATCCACATTCCTCCAAGCCTCTTCCTATTCAAAGATCCATTAAAGATTGGTATTGAAGATCTTCAAGAAATTTATTTGAGACATCCTACATTTTCCATTCTATGTTCTACATCCATTTGGTGCATACATACTCGTGGATCCACGAATTTGAATCCTCCACAAGGGTTTCTATAGAAGCAAGGTGAATTTGTTAATTTACTTTCTTTAGTTATGCAATTTCAATTCAATTATAAGGTTAATTCCAAAACTGGGGTTTGACTAAGGCAAACCCCTCCCCCAAAAAACAAACCATTTTTCTTGTTGGGACAGGTTGAGAACAATGAATTGGAATGGAGATTTGGATACCCTTTTCAGAAAACTATCAGGATCTGGAAATAGATTTCCTGTCGAACTGTATAGGTTAGAATCAGAAATTATTGGTCACAATAACAAATTTTGGGTCACAAGAGACATTCATTTCTGGGTCAGAATCAACATTTTGTTCTGGGTCAGAATAAAAATTTTTGGGTCAAAGGTGACATACATTTTTGGGTCAAAATTTGACCTGAGCCAGATTCAAAAAATATTTCTGGGTTTTCTTTGTCTCTACATTTCTATTCCAGATACAGTTGCAAAATTTCCATAAACTTAGTGAAGAAACCAAAAAACATCATTCTTTAGATGTATTGCATTTTGAGGTTAGTACTTGTCTTCAATTCATTTCAATTAAATTTTTAATCTTCCTAAATTTATTACACACTCTCTTTTATAAAACAGAAGTTAGGGTTTTTCTCTTTATCTCTATCCTTAATAGGTTGATTCATTTATGCATTTATCCTTTCTTTGGGGTTAATCAATTTGGATCTTCCCTTTATGAAGTTTGGGATTAAGAGGAAAATCTTACCTTCTCCACTATTCCAACATCACATTCAATATATATACATAAAACATACATTATATTTTACCCTTTACATTTTGGTAACATCTTCCATTTCTTATGTTACAAAATTATATTCCACCGATTTGGCGAATGTTTCACTAGTGGAATGGGCTAAAATACATGATTTTCACTTCAAACCCTTGAAACCCTAGCACATATAGTGAGTTTCAAAAAAATGCTTGTAACTTGAATAAATATTAAAATATGTTGACGAAAATAGGTGAAAATGAAATATTATTCACTCCTACATGACTTAAAATTGATCTACAAGATAAATGATTCCATACAGAGCCATTTCTGATCACCACAATAGAGAAATTTATAGGAAAATAAGAGAAAATCAGTTTTATTTTCTTCAAAATCATCACAAACCACCAAAATTGTCCCCGTGGTAAGTGAGAACAAGATATTCAAAGTATTCTTAGCCTCCCCAATGGCTATAGCTTGATTTCAAATCCAAACTAATAAAATATTGTCTAATTGCCAATGTTACTGCAAAATTACATTGATATTTTCTTGTCAATAATGACAACTTTGCCTAGAAATCTTCATGAACCTAAACTAAGACCTATATGAATTAAAACTATTAAAAATAGGTTTAAAGAGTTCCAATAGACCTTCATGCATTATTAAATACCTCATTTGAAACTTTATTTTATTTTTCCATTACAATGACAACCTTTGCCAATTTATATTCATTGAACAACATGAATCCTTATTTCAGTTCAAAACATCACACAATGGTCCATAGGACCTTATTAAACCTTGAAATAACATAAAACATAATAAAAATTCAAATTTTCCTCATGGAGGCATGCAAACATTGGTACCCCTACAACAACCTTGTTGGATGGAGTTCCTCTGTGACCACTATTTTCATGTTCATTATTACAAGGGGAATGTGAATGTTGTTGAAAATATCTTAAGTAGGAAAAGGCATGAGATCTCTATTTTTTCCATTTGTGTATATTTTCATAGTGGTATTATTAAGGATTCACCTAGTGACACTTAGTATCATTAAGTTAGAGCTGAGAATGAATCTAAGTCAACCATTATGAGATAGTTATTAGGTTATTCCTTGGATTTAGATGGACTTTTGCTGAACCTTGGGCACATTTATGTACCAGTATCATGCGATATTTATTCCTTTATCTTGGTAGAGGCACATTGTGCACTCTATTTTGTACATCCTAGCATTAAGATGTATTATAATCTTAGACAATTGTACTATTGGGCTTGGTTGAGGCATGATATTACCAATTTTGTGGCTAGATGCCTTGAGAGTTAGAGAGTGAAGGTAGAACATCAACATCCTACAATTGTTTTGCAGCCACATTCCATTTTGGAGTGGAAGTACTAGACACTATATCTATTTATTTCATGATTACGCTATCTATGTCATCACATTGTCTTGATTCTATTATGGTTAGTATGGAAAATTTTTCCAAGGTTCCTCACTTTTCTATGAGAGATTATTATATAGCTACTTTAGTAGCACATGTGTTCATGGATAATATATTTTGGTTGAATGGGATACCTTGTAGGATCATTTTAGATTGAGATACAATGTTTACTTTTATATTGTGGACTTATCTCCATCATTCTTTGGGTGAACAACTCATGTTTGGTTCAACGTATGACCCAAAGTCTGATGGTTAGACAGAGCTAGTGAATAAGGTTCTTGATGACATGATTTTCATGTGTGTGATGGATGAATATTTGAGCTGGGAGGATTACTTTTACTTTGCATATTTTCTTATGATAATAGGTACTATATTTCTCTTCGCATGTATCCTTTTTAGGACTTGTATGGCCAACCATGCCTTATACCTTTGAGTTTGGATCTTTTAGAGGATTATATTATGTTGGGTCCCAAGATGCTTTAAGATATGGAGAAATATATTTTTAATATAATAGATCACATGACTAATATTCACGTTTAGTAGAAGAAGTATGTTGATCTCATAAGTTAGACCATCATTTTCCAATGGGCAACCATGTGTTTTTTCTGAGTTCAGCCATGAAAGAACCATAACCATTATGGGAAAGGCTCTAGGAGGGTACCACATTTTCTTGTCCTTTTAAGATCCTTTGGAGGTGTTGATCATTTCTTTTACATAAGTCAATTTCTAGGAATTTGAGATCTGATTTCCTCTCTTGAAAGAATAGTGAAGTTATTCCCAAGGTTTTTTGTGGTTGTGGTACAACCTCTTGGTAAACTTAGTTGAAGATAAAAGTGAAAGTTCACAAGGAGACATTTTCTAGTACTTTCAAGACTTCAATTTACAAAATAAATTTAGTAATTCCTTTTTATATTTTTAATTTATTCATGCATTTAATTCACTAATGATACAATATCTATGCTAATCCCTACAATGATCATTTAATCTATCCAGATTGTCAAAAGATCAAAATATTTGGGTAACCAGAATTTAAGAAAATTTACTAAAATGGGATCCTAACAGACATAAACCATTGTTGAACCTTCCTTGCAAATCAAATGATAAAAATATGGAAACCAACATAATATGAATCAAACCATGTCACGATCCTATACCCAATAGATGCAACTATTTGGAGAAAAGTTTATCAAGATGTAAGATTTTCAAAATCTATCAAATTGTAAAGCCACAACTATGGGAATCCACATGAGACAGATTTATCATTAAAACAATAGAATTATCTTTCCTAATCATTTTTCACAGCAAGATCGATGAACAATAGAAAATTCTAATCTAATAAATTGCAGATCCAAACACAATAAACACAACTGGTTCTTTCAAAGAAATAAAAAAGTAAATAAAAAATTCATCAATTTATCATAGACAAAAGAAAATATCACATCGTGAGTGAAGCACCAATCGTATATATTTATTGCATAAAAGATTCAACCATTTTACATTTTTCTAATGCAATATATAATGCTCTACTTTACAAAAGTTCAAACCCCAAAACTAGGGTTTCAACTACTCTAAAACCATGAAATAAATGTGAAACTAATTCTTATTGAAGCTAAACTACTGCGAAACAAACTACTAACAAGATTTCATTGATCCTTGATCCATTTACATTTAGTTTACCCCAAATATTAGGGTCAAAATCACTCAAAAGAAAAGAGAATAGAACTGGAGCTCCACCATTTCTAACTAGAGTCTTTACTTTAATCATTGAGTTCTTCCTTAAAGTCTTCATCTAGACGTCTCTTTGTGTGGGAAACTGATGAAAATATTATAGTTAAGACAAAATGACCTGATCTAAGACTTCTTCTTCATGTAAAAATCTTCTTCACACTGGAATGGCCTAGAAATTATGACCCCAATCTTTGCTCCAAAAAAATCAAGAAGTTGAAAAAAACTAAGTGTGGATGACCCCTTTTCTTGGGCCATTTGAAATTTTTTCCTTTCGGAGGCCCAAAGGCTGAAATTTTGAACCTCAAATAATGGTTGAGTGTCAAAAATTCTCTTTGCAAAATTTGACTAAGTCCCTAGAACAAACAGTCAATCTGGGAGTATATCTAAACAAGAATCTCAAAGCCTTTGTACTATTTCTTTAACCTCATCACAATCCACCTCTTGAACATTACTGAAGCATTTCTCTGAAGGTAGTCAACTCTGAAGAAATAATCTGATCCCTTCTCTTTTCTCGTATATTCTTTGCATCTCTTACTTGAATCTGAAGAGTTGATGGAGATCCTCCTTTGTGTTAACCCCTTCTAGAATCCCCTTCAACTGTAGTACAATGCTCATTACCGGAGATAAGACCTATTTCTCACTATCCTCATATAACTCTATTTCTATACCTGTGAAGAAATATTTTATTTTCTCCACCCATATAATAACTCCCTCATGTCTCCAACAGATTTTGTTCATGCACTTTTAATAAACCTTTATTATTTTTATAATTCTCTTATTCAATGTCCCAAAATTATCCAAGTCTACCCCCTCATATAAATTTACCATAATTTGGAAGTAGTGCTTTTTTTTTTTATCTTTAGGTCCTTAAACACTTTCTTCCATCTATTTAATTGGAAATCTAATCCTTTCTCATCTTCCATCATATCCACTAACTTGGTAGCCTCCTTGAGAATGGTCCTGAAAGGTTTCAAAATGGATCTAATAATTCCTTCTCCTAATTTCTCAAAATCTACCTTCCAGTCCATACATGCTTGTACAAAAGAATGTGTTAGTCCTACAAAAAATTATGGGGTGGACTTCTTCTCCAAGAAAGCCTATAATGAGGCTTTCAGGAAACTTGGGTCCATGGGACCCACCATTTTAAAAATGAATTTCTTTAATGCCTCATTTTTCTCAGTTAAAGATTTTAATTTTTGCTTCACATTTTCCATAAATCCTACAACATGCTTCAGCCCTAGAGATGCCAATGTTTTTCGTCCTTCTCTTATAGGCTCCCCTATATAAACCTCATCAAAAGTGTAACTCTTCTGGGTTTATTTATGCATGGGTGACACCAGTTGTATGGACTACAATCTATGCTTTCTAGTGGCCCTTGTTGTCTAGAGAAACATAGGACATTATCCTTTTGGGAACACTGGACTCTGCTTGGTGGAAGGCTTGACCTAGGAAGGACATTTCTATGTGCTCTTCTTCTTCTATATAAACTCTCTTCCTAGGTTGTATCTCTTTTCTAAACCATGTTGGTATAGTAAAGGTAGTAACAGAATCGTAAGGAGCAATGTGCAATACTAAGGTTGTGCCTCTTGTACTTTGTATTTTTGTCTCCTCTTGGGATTCCCTTTCTCTTTCCAATGCCTCTCGAATTTTTGAGTTCTCTTCTTCTCATACCTTTTCTTCTGAGATTTCATCCTTCTCTCCCAAAGTGGCATCTTTCTCCTCATGTGTTTTCTCTTGTGGAGGAGTACTCTCTTCCCTTTTGGGTTTAGTTTCATCTTGGGTTTTCTCCCCATCTTCCAAAATACTTGTCAACATTTCAGCCCGAAGACCTATTACCATATTTTTATTTTCCTAGAAAGATGGTGCCCTCCCTATGAACACAGGTATTTGGGAATTTGGACCCGAAGAAGATATGGAAATCAAAGGTGGAGGCATGGGATTCTGAGATGAAAATTAAGAAAGAGAATTAGGAGTAGGAAATGAAGGTGGAGTAGTGGGGGCATGAAATGGAAATGAAGGTGGAGGAGTGGGAGCATGAGTTGGAAGTTGAGGTGGAGGAGTGCGAGCCTAACTATGAGTTGAATCTAAGCCTTTCCTTGAATTCTTATCTCCTTGTATACCCTTGATAAACTCTACCTAGGTTGTTTGTGAGGTTTGGGAAGTGGAGGACCCCAGAAAAACTTGTCCACCAACGGCTTTGTCTATGGATGTAGAATCTAAGATAGATGAAAGTGTCTTGGTGTCCCCTCCCTTTCTTGTATCTATTTTCATGAGTGGTATGTTTACTGTGGGGATAGTGAACTGAGACAGAGGTGGAGAGAGAATAACTTGAGGTATCAATTGCACATGTCCTTTCACATTAACTTCTGTTGAATGATCAAAGGACTCTATCCCTTTATCCTCAAATCCTGTGAGATTCTGGATGTCAGACATAAGGAATTCATCGGGACCAAGGGAATCCTAGGGGCTTCCTTTTTCTTCCTGTGCCTTTTCCTCCCCATGAACAGGGACATCCTTTTCCAAACCTTTCTTCCTTGAGGTAGTAGTCCTTCACCTTTTCCTCTTCACTAAAGGTACATCCTCCCCTTCTCCTTGTTCCTCTTCAGGCTCTTCTAGAAGAGTTTCTAACTGTGGAGATGTGGAAACTCTCTTTCTTTTGTATACCTTTTTCCTTTCTCCTGAGCTACCCTTGGGTCCTATGGCCTCTATTATAGGAGATTTACTGGTATTAGGAAGCTTTCCTTGAGGCTCTTGTGACTCATCTCAGGGTAGGGATATGCTCCCATTCATCCTTGTCTTCTATAGTTCATGCTTAGGATTGGGGTCGTACACCACTGGGCATTCATACCCATACATGGTTCCTAATTTTTGTGGTGCTGGCTTCTTGAACTGAGGCACTTCTATCCTTTCTCCTTTCTTCTTATCCACTTTGGGTTGTGGGTTCAACTATGGTTTCATCAACATGGGGTCCATTTTTAATGATCTTTTCATCTAATTTGTGGTATCCTTAACCATGTGCCTAACCTTGAATTCAATGTTATCATTTTCATCATTGTCCACCTTAGCATTTAAGATAGGTCTTGTATATATTGTATCTTTATTATATAGTGGGTTAAGTACATCACCCATCTCTTTTTCCTATATCTTGGGTGAAATGCTGGTCTCTAGGCCAACTTGTGTTGAATCAAGGGACATTCTACAATAATCCCAAATCCTGACTTCATAATCGTCCACACAGTTTAACTAGTGGTCCTCTATGTGAGGCTTGTGAACATAGTACCTACCCATGATATGGTTTTAGGTACCAATGGGTTCAAACCTAGGCTTGACCCCATCCTTAAGGGACTCTTACAGACATTCATCCCATTAAAATGCAAGGTACTTGCACACCTTCATATCTTATAGAGAGTATGGGGAAATTGAAATGGGAAAGTCCCAGCAGTGCTTTTTCTTCTATTTAATATGCTCATAAGAATCATCGAGTTGTCTGGCCATCTCTATGATAATTACCTAGTCAGAAGTGTATTTGGGAAGCTTCTTTGGGGGCAAGGGTGCACCCAACCACTCTAATATAGGTGAAGGTTCTAAACTAGTTGTAGAAGGCCCCTATTTCCCTTACCTTAGCAGTTGCCTCTTCTGATAGTCTCCTTGCATAATCACCCTTGATTAAGTAGATAATTTCAAAGATGAATGCGTCATTAATGATCCTATAGTCTAGGTTTTTTTCATTCATCTTTGATTTCATTACTATTTGGGGATATAATATGAAGGGTCATGTATTTGGTTGCGAAAATTCTCCCCTTTTTACCAACCTTGGTTACTCTACCCTACCTTCTAACAAATACACCATATATGATATCATGTAGAATTTGGGATTGTGCTTAACTGAAATTAATTTTCTATCCATGTTATCACTAAGGATGGTGGCCCAATTGAACCTAGCCATTTTCCCCTTTATCTTCTCAATTAGGAGGATCATCCAATTATAAATTTGGATGGATTGGGATAGTCTATACAATCTGCTGAGCATTGTGATGGCTACTTGGATATCATCCTTCACCTGTATCCTCTCCTTGTGTCTATCTTTTCAAGCTTATAATTTGAGATGGATTTGATCAGGTATTCTTGGTTCACTGTGTCATATTCTTCCAGGGTGTTTTGCTTGAACCAATCCAAGTCTTTGTTGATCGACAATTCATAATATATGTTTATGCCCTTTGGAAGGTGGAAGACATTCTTGATGTTATCTGGTTGGATGTCTAAAAAATATCATTGGCTCTATTTTTCACCACCCTCTGATATGGTACATAGGAGTGTGCTAGGTTCATGATCAAGTCTGAGGATAAAACTGAAACTAGGTGTGCAACCACATTCACCAGACTTGATAGTACTAGGGAAGTGTAGTCAGATGACCTCCCATTGGGTTTGGCACACTTGACTAGGAACTCTTTCCCATTTCCATTTCCATTGTCAGTGTTAGTAACCTCATTGTAGTGGTTTCTGAAGATTGAAGGTGCTTCCAATACCCTTTGAATAGGTACTTCATTAGTGACACAACAATCCTTTCTAGAATTCCTATAAGAAAACATGCAAACATCAATATTTTATTATAAAACAACTATTAAAGGAAAGAAAACAATAAAAAATAAAACCCTAAGGATCAGTAGAAATGGCCCACAATCATCCAGAATCATACTTATGACATTTTTGGCCACTCGAACGTGCAGACACTGAAGATAGGATCGGGCTGCGAAAGGTCAAAAATGCAAAATGGAGGCTTAATTAGATTCTAGGTGATGTTTTCAGCACTTTGCAATGCGATGGTGCAAAAGATGCTTGGAGTGCGAAAGTGAAAAGCAATGGGAGATGGATGAAGTGGAACATGGATGGATTTTAGGAATTTTTGAGGTGAAGGAATCTTCAGAGTGCAAAGACGTGAAACTCTTAAAGTGTGGAGGATGATCCTGCCTTTGGTATTTCGGCCTTTGGTGATGGAGTATTTTTCTAAACACTGAAAGTTCAAAAGTGCAAAGCACTGATGGAAATTTTGAACTTAGTCCATTTTCTCTTCTTTCAATCTAGTTATGTGAGACAAATTTTGACATTCGGAGGCTGAAAGTACCATGACTGATATGAAACAAAAAAAAAAAAGCAAAAATACAAAAATCATGACAAGGAGAGACTTGACAACCTAGGGATAAAGACCTAAACAACAAAAATTGAAATTAGACCCAAAAGCAAGTGAGGAAAGGCCGCAAACAAGACCAAAAAAGAAAAATGAAAGAAACAAGGAAAGAAGGAGAAGAAAAAGAAATCCCTAACCAAAACCTAATAGTGATTCAAAGAGATCAACCTCCTAGGTGGGTGAGGGGGAGAAAGAAAATCTATAGTATGGAGGAGGACCCATGATGTGCATGAGGAGCACCAATGAATGGGAAAAAATAAAAATGCACAGAAGAAGAGAGAGCACATGAGCTAGAGAAGGAAAAAAAACAAAAGTGAAGTAAAAAATGGGATATGTCCCTTTAAAAACCCCCACAATGAGGTTACATCATGCATAATTCAGCATTTCAGATGCCAAAATGCCAAATTCATGACCCTCATATATTTCGGTGTTTCGGGGCCCAAAACGCCAAAATATTATTATGGGATTGGGCTTTCGCAGTTTTAGGCCTTTGTACTTTTGGAGGTCAAAAGACCTTGCAAGTCCAAAGGTGTGAAAGTGTGAAAGTCTTAAAGGAATTGGATTTTCTTCAAAAGGACCCCTAGAAAACATCCAAAAAGATAGGGGTCAAAATGGAAGGACAGGCATTGGGGAGCCATGGCCAAGGAGCAAAAAAAAAATGGGGTGTGTGTTTTTTAGCCACAACAAGAGGATTTTTCTTGTTTCCTATCACCTTACATTTCCACCTTGCCTATGATACATCCATGATGTATTTTATGTTTCTATATTGATAAAATATATTCCTGATGTGACCCATGTTCTTTATTGGGGTGATTTTTAGTAGTGGATGTGAAACTTTTCTTGAAATGCTTTATGTTCTCTTCAGCATGAGAGGCTAATCTTCAAGGGTTATACGATCAAATAGGTAAGGTTCGAATGGGACCTGAATGATGAGTGTTAGTATTATAAGGCACTAAGAGAAGGTTTGAACCAATGTAACCACATATCTACAAAAGAATTTCATCAACTTCCAAAGTAACCAACATGCAAAGCTAAATATAAAATAAAAGCATATCAAAATATACATCCATGAAATCAACAAAATGAAACCAATATTTTATCGTGGAAACCCTTGTTAGAGGGAAAAACAATGGTGATAATTATCACCCATAAATATCACTGATGCACTGATAATTATTTCCCTATTATGAGAATAATATCAGCCTTCTAAGGGTATACTTGGTTAAGAGTATCTATAGCTCAGTTAGAAGCTATTACAAATTCCTATTAAGAAGTACCATGTTAAAGGATTTGAAAATATTTTTTACAGTCACCCTATTAAAGGATCTAGTCTTCATAGTGAAGCCATTATTTTTTTTTTAGTATAAAAAAGGAAAATAGTTTTTGAACCTTCGGTGAACCTACACTGAAAGACAAACTTTCAGTAACACCGAAAGTATAGATATCAGACATCATAGAAAGTGTAAAGTTCAACAGGAACCAGCCAGATAAAGTAGAACCTAGTAGGAGGAAATTGATAGAGGAATCCGATGAGAAGATACAGTGCAAACCAAGAGAACAGGCATAGTATAAACCAAATGAAGAAAATAGTGCAACCCGAAAGATAGTCAAACTGATTTCAGAGCAAACTGAGCATCAGACATCGAAAGTCAGTTATAGCCTGTAAAAAGTGGATCTGACTTCCACATCAGATAAAACACTCATATTCTATTTATAATTTTTTTTTTTAAACCATTAATTAAGGGACAATCAACATTATTGTAATTGTTTTAATCAACCTAACTAATTGAAAACATGCAGACTAGGAGATCAAGGTGAAATTGTCAATGTGTGATCATAGAGTTAAGTTTATTTTACGTGAAACTTAATTAGGTCAATAAATCTTATAAATAGATGTTGTAATAATTCTAAATGTATGAGGAGAGGATCAAAGTAGCCAACAAACACATCTATGTATCAGACTGAGAGTTTCAAGAACCAGAACAACAAAAGTTGAAATTGGTTAGCAAGAACCAAGAATAGAGGCTACTGAGCAACAAAGGTATTATTCAATCACAATAGGTGATACATATATACATGTAATCTTTAATGGATCTGTAATCATCAATATTAGATTGCATACAATCAGGTCAAAGAGTAGTTTTTTTACATTCTAACAAGTGAAGCAAAAGTAAAATTCCTTTCAAGGAAGGTGGATTTAACAATCCTATTGTAAATCTCTTAACCAAGTTCACACTAAATAGTGTTTCTAAAGCTCTTAATAGAGTAGACTTTAATAGGTCTCCACAGATACTCCTAACAGGGTAGATCATTAGAAGTGATCAAATTGTAAGCCTTAACTGGCCTCTTCCAATATGCAGATAGTGAAGATTTTGTGGGTGCCATCCCCACCACAATTCTTACAGAGGTTTTCTATGATATCATATCATGTGTTATGAGTAAATTACCTTCATGAATGTTTCTATGATTGTTTACATTTTTTATTAAGTTAAATAATGGATATGTCTTACACAAATAAAGTATAGAACAAACGATTGGATGAACAATTGATTACATAAAGGTTAAAGGATAAAAGAGATAAAAATTTTAGATGTACTGATTCACCCCTCCCCTCTCACTACAGACTTCCCATTATTTCCAAAAATTGGTATCAGAGCTAGAAATCTTATTTGGAAAATCTTAAAGGATTAAGAGAAAAGATCATACAATGGAAAAGTACAAACTTGACAAAAGTATTGAGAATCATAAGCTAGAAATTCAGATCTTCTCTGAGAAGTAAAAAGAAGATAGAATCAAGATGAGACAGCTGTTAGATGAAAGATAGATTATGGCATCTCATTGTAATGAGATAGATTACCAAGAAGAAGAGATACCAGATCTATTTGAGTCTTCAGGATCTACTACAAGCAAAGCATCAAATACATCAGAAGAAAGCATCACAAGCTTGAATGAAATCAATCAATATCTAGATGGACAAGTACAATCTCTTCAAATTGGTCAAGAGACATAGATGGTAAGAATGAGTGATGTCATGAACAATCCTAGAAAAGATGAGCAAGAGAGAAAACTAGCTATTGATGATAGAAGAAAGATTACAGAAAAGCTACAAGAAAAGAGTCTGAAATATAGAGACTTACAGAACATCATCATGAGATAACTAATTAGATTATTCTTATGATTCAAGAGGAAAATAGGATGAATGTTTAACTCATTGAAAGAATAGAAGCTATGGGTGAGATAAGGGAAGAAAATGAAAATCTGAAACAATAACTCAGAATTTAGCAACAACATAATGAGATAATCAAAAGAGATGAAGAAAGAAATAAAAGAATGGATAATTTTCTTGATGGACAAAGGAGAGTCAACAATAGCACTGGACTAGGCTATACCGAGAATGAAGAATCACCTAAACAAGCTAATCAAAATAATGTCTATGCAAATCCAAGATCAACAAAGCTGACATGAAATCACTGTGGAAAACAAAACCACACATCAAATGTATGTAGGAGAAAAATGAAAGGTAATCCTTAATCTACATCTTCATTCATAGGATTTTGTTATAAATGTAACAAGAAGGGACATAAAGCATATGAATGTAAGTCTAAAATGAAACAACCAAAGAAGGAAACCTACATGGACAAATACTATCCTACTTACAAAATGCATGGACACACTACCCTTGAATGCTGGAAAAATAAAAATAAAGCATGGAACCCTAAAGGTCAAGAAGCTTCCCATCAACCAAAAAAAGTTGGTAACCAGTATGTATGGGATTACAACACTTGGGAATTTGTACATGTGGAATATTTGGTCACATTGCTGCAAATTGTATGAGACAATGGTCTAGAAAGCCTAGAGGATGGACTAACCCCGGAATGGCATTCTTACACTGTCATAATGTTGGTCATCTCAAGAAAGATTGTAGAGACCGAATGACAGAGACCAACACCTTTTCCAATGGAAACACCATTGAAGACACTAGGAAGATGAGAAACAAAATATGTAGGAAAGCTACAAACAATGATGAAGCTGGACCAAGAAATGCAATTGGTGACACCCTATCCAATGGATCTAGTGATATAACCACCTCCACCTAAGTAGATCAATTAAGTATGGAACTGCATTACACCAAGTTATATTTTACATCAGTTCCAATCATACATATTTAAAATGCCAAATTAGAATGATTATAGATGTACTATGGTATTACTTGTCAAATTCTATGAAACCTATTTCATTGGTTAATACATACCGAATGCATTGGTATATATTCAAACTTAATTTTTCTGCACTTACTGAGAATCATCAGTTAACATGTAAAATCTAAAGTTTCTAGTGTAAATTGAAATCCATCAGTAATCAAGCGAGTTGATAGGTTGTCTTTGCAATACACCAAAACCTTTCGATAAAATTAACAAGTTAGATGATTGCTCCAAAGCATCGTGTGGTCAACAAAAGGGAAGTTAGTGTATCAATCAACAACTCCATCTTCAAACACCAAGGATTAGTTGAGCATTAATGACTTGACTTAGGCAAAGTCTATAAATAGATGACGAAAAGGTTTCATTTCTCACCTACAATTTTGATCAAAGTGACCAGAGTGAAAATAGAGCCAACAGAGACAACATTGTAGAGAAACTCCAACCTATTGCAAAGCACTCCAAGAAGATCAGTTACAACTACAAAGGTTGAAATAATTTCAAAGCATAAGCAAGACCTATGTTCATCTTTTATGGAAAGCCCTAAATTTTAGAAACAATGGCCACGACTTTAAGAACCGCTAAGATGAAGTGCATTAAGAAGGAAGAGGTCAATCTTATCAATAATTTGACCTATGTGGAACTACATTACAAGATATACCTAGATGTTTCATCACAACCCGACAATGTTGGAGCATTCTCGTGAGTACCAGGTAGGGTTTTGATCGTCGAAAATGTGTGAACATACATTCACTGCAAGATTGCAGAAATTGGTGACCTGGAGGTTGAACAAGCTTTCAAGATGCTATGTAAAGATGATGGAACCATTAAAGATGAGCACAAAAACATCAAAGTGAGAGGGCTCACAAATGCCCTATTTTTCTCATGAGTGTTCAAAACCGAGTGGGTTTAGTTAGTATTGAGAAGGATCCACAATCATAAGCTATGGCTAGATGAGCCTAGTAAAGTAATTGAAGCATCCACCCAAGGCTGAAATTGAAAAGAATAAAGGAGCTAAGTGTGATGGAAGAGGACTTAAGGTATCCACTATCACAGATAATGAGCTGAAATTTGGAGCATGTGTCCTAGGATACAAGTTCTTTCAAGCTATTAGGATGAACAACATAGCATCTAGATCAGTGGACACAACATATAAGATTGCAAGGAAAGGAACCCAATTGGATCTATCAGAACTTCTACTCAAGAAGCTAGAAGAGAACATAAAGACAATAGGGAATGCAAAATCAAACTCATGTAAGTTTGGGTCACTTATCATGTGCATTTTATTTTACTTCCAATAATCCTTCCCATCAATAGGAGATGTAAAATGGATACAACTAGACTAGTCACCATATAGATTAGTGAGTTCATAAAATCACTGGGAGGCAAATTTGAGATAGTTATGGATGAGTATTTTACTGGATTCAAAGAGAGAATGCAGAAAAGAGTAAGGATCCCTGGGAAACTAATTGAGAAATTCAAAAATGATATATGTTTCATGGTAGACATAGATTTTACATATATAAAACCTATTGTACCAAGGACAACATGGCTACAACCACTTGAATATGAAGTGAACATAGATCAAGCATCCAATGTAATTGATGCATTGATAAATGAGCCCTTAGACAAAACACAACCCAAGTTTGGAACCTATGAAGAAGCCAAGAATAGAATCAAAAATTGCTTGGTTGTGAAATAGATAGACAGGAAAAAGGACAAAATGGTAAAGAACTTGAGGAAAAAACTGTCAGTTATAGAGGAAGAAATCGAATAGATAAAAGAAACTGAGGGTCAGTCACCCATCGGTGAAGCTGAGAAGGAAAGTGACTCTGAGTCTACAGAGTCAGATACTCCATTACCTACACCAAATAAGAAACCTAGAACTATAGCTGCTATAAGGACCAAAAGTCAAATAGCTAAGGACACAAGTCCTTCACCATTGAAGAAAGGTCAAGTAAGGACCTACAAGAGGAAACCTCTAACACATAAAAGAGGGCCAAAAAAAAGAAGAAGGATCATTAGAACCAAGGAGGACATTGAGGACACAGAAGAGGATGAAGGTGTTCAAGAGGAAAAGAACAAGATACCTGAAATAGTTGATGATGTATCTACCTCAATTATAAATATAGGTTCAATAAATAATAGGAGGGTCAAGCAATGGTTAAAATTGGATCCCTTGGATCAAAATAAGATTGTGGAGGAAATCATAATGATGATGGGCATATACAAATACATCCCAATACAACTGGAAGACAGTTGCCAAAAGAACTTCAAGATAGGCTACTGGCAAGATGGACATTTTCCTTGCACTGAAAGAAAGAAATCAGGGAAAGAGCCCTAGTATCAGTCATGCCTCCCAAATAAAAAATGGAGGAGATCAATGAAATGATGAAATCTCATTCCAAAAGGTTCTCACTGAACATGAGAGCCTACCAAGTGCTTAAAGGACATCTAATGGATCTAGACTGAAAGAGTGGAGCTGAATGGAGGAAAATACTTTATATTCCTAAAAAGGATACAAGTTCCGAGCCACAGAGAGCTCTAACTGAGAATTGAGAGACCAAGGATGATCAGGCTATAGAGAGCACCAAACCAATTATCATCATAGATGTAGAATTAGACAAAGAGGAAATGGACGCAATAGGAAAAAAGAACATGGATGTTGCAGATGAGACTTGGCCGAACACCACCATGGACAACATTGTGGAAAATAAAATTATTGACATCACCGATGAACCTGTAGAAGACATTCAAAAATATGAATATGGCACTATTTCCAAGGACCAGACTGAGGAACAGGACAATATAATTGATGTTGCACAAGTAAATATACTGGGAAATATGCCAATATTGATGGAAGGCATCAATATACTCCAGTAAAAGGAGAAAAAACCAACCAAATATGATAGCATACACGAAGACAAGGGTGATGGAGAACAAAAAGATGCATTAGAAGAACAAAAAGACACATCTAAAGAACCAAAAGATGTTACTGATGCAAAGAAAGACAAATCTACTGATTAGAAATCTGAAGAAGAGTAGCAAGAAAAAGATGGAGAGAAAAAAGAGAAAAGTGAAGAAGAAAAGAAAGATGATACACCATAGCATACAAAATAAAAATATGTAGATGAACCCAAGGTTAATGAGGAGATGTCCTCACATAATACATAGGTTGACACTAAGCAGAAGGAAAAAGAAAATTCATCTACCAAGCCTTCGCCGAGAACTTCAGAGAAGACAAATAAACTAGCACTAGTAGTTCACAAAATTACATCAATACAAATATCAAAGAAGAAGAAGAAGAGAAAGAAAAAGAATAAGAATCTAGTTACTTTGGATGAAATTATTGAGATTCCAGTATGTGATCCTAGAACATTGGATCCAACTAAACTAACAAAGTATGCAAGACTTTGTGAGAGAAAATCTATCCATGATAAGCTTAGGAAAGAAACAAAATAATCAAAGGTACTTGAAATAACAAAAGACATACTACAAAAGATATTACCTAACACTAACATTGAGCAAGAAACACCTATAATCTATCAATTGGTTATTCTCATAGAAGCTATCACATCTCAGATTTTTGATGCTGAAAAAGCAATTGAAGAGCGAGCATAACATAAATTTCAATTCAAGTTAGCAGAGAAAATTAGCCAAGAAGTGGAAGAGAAAAAGGTGAAGCTATCTTAACTTGTAAGTACATTGGACCCCATTATTTCAGAAGCTATAACCTGAGTCCAAAATTTATGCACTTTAGATCAACTCACTGAGCATAGTGAGAAGATAGCACAAATTGATTTTGATCTACAAGCAAGTGCACAAGGTCTCACTAATAGTGAAGATGCAATCAAATTATAAACAAGTAAAGCAAGCAAGAAAGCTGAGACATGGCATTCAAAATGTAGAATCAAAGTTTAGAGATGAGGTAACCGGGCTCCAAGCTCTAATTTTACCCAAGCTCACATTACTCCAGCAACCTATGACATTGGCAAAAACACTGATTGTCACTCCAGAAATGTCTGTCCTAGACAACATTTATGATCTATGCATGCTAGAATTGCACTAAAAAACATGACTCTAGAATAGATTAAGGAGAAATGGGAACAGATGATGGAAGAAATGACAAATTCTCATTCCCATATTCTAGAAAATCTATAAGTTACACATTTTTGCCAAAATTTTGACAACTTGTAAGTTCTACATCTTTGTCCTTAATATCAAAAAAGGGGGAAATGATATGTATATATATCATAAGGTGAAAAGGTGAAAAGGAGAAATAAAGAAAGACAAGTATAAGTATACATGTACATATATACTATAATGCATAAAGTTAGTGGGAGTCACATAATGACATGATATATACATGGTGTACATACTAAACATGTTAGTATTCATACATATATTAGTTTTTGATACTAATGTCAAAGGGGGAGATTGAAGAAATTATTTTTCCATTAGAATACAAAAGGAAAATAGTTTTTGAACCTTCAGTGAATGTACACAAAAAGACAGACTTTCAGTAACACCAAAATTACAGATATCAAACATCATCGAAAGTGTAAAGTTCAAGAGGAACCCAACAGATAAAGTGGAACCCAACAGGAGGAAACCGACAGAGGAACCTGACAAGAAGATATAGTGAAAACTAAGAGAACAAGCACAATGAAAACCGAAAGAAGAAAATAATGCAACCCAAAAGATAGTAAAACTAATTTCAGATCAAACCGGGCATCAGACACCGAAAGTCAGTTACATCCCGCAAAAAGTGGATCTGGCTTCCGGGTTACATACAACACTCATAATCTATTTATATAGTTTGGTTTTGTTTAAAACCATTACTTAAGGGACAAGAAACATTATTGTTATTGTTTTAATCAGTCTAACTGATTGAAAACATGCAGACTAGGAGATCAAGGTAAAGTTGTAAACCTGTGATCATAGAGTTAAGTTTGTTTTACGTGAAACTTAATTAGGTCAATCTATCTTATAAATATATGTTGTAATAATTCTAAATGTATGAGGAGAGGATGAAAATATCCAATGAACACATCTATGGATCAGAGTGAGAGTTTCAAGAACCAGAACAACAAAAGTTGAAATTGGTTATCAAGAACCAAGAATAGAGGCTATTGAGCAACAAAGGTATAATTCAATCACAATAGATGATACATATATACACGTAATCTTGAATGGATCTATAATTGGAATTATTATATTTCATACAATCAGGTCAAAGAGTAATTTTCTTACATTCTAAAAATTAAAGCAAAAGTGAAAATCCTTTCAAGGAAGGTGGATTTAACAATCCTATTGTAAATCTCTTAACCGAGTGCACACTAAATATTGTTGCTAAAGCTCTTAGTAGAGTATACTTTAAAAAGTCTCCACGGATACTCCTAACAGGGTAGATTATTAGAAGTGATCAAATTGTAAGCCTTAACTGGTCCCTTCCAATCTGCAGATAGTGAATATTTTGTGGGTGTCATCCCCACCACAATTTTTACCTTCTTACAGAGGTTTTCTGTGATATCATATAATGTGTTATGAGTCAATTACTTTCATGAATGTTTACATGTTTGATTAAGTTAAAGAATTGATATGTATCACACAAAAAAAGTATAGAAAAAATGATTGGATGAACAATTGATTACATAAAGATTAAAGGATAAAAAAGATAAAAATTTTAGATGTACTGATTCACCCCTCCCCTCTCAGTATAAAATTCCTATTATTTCCAACACATAATTTTTAGGATCCTACATTCCCTTTTAGGAGTCACCCTTTTAGAGGATTTTGATCACAAGCCAGTTAGGACTTGCCTTGAGAATAAACTCAAATAAAATTGATCTGAAAGTAGCACACTCTACTTGACAGATCTACTTCATCCCTACTTAAATCACTATTCTCTTCATACAAACATCCACTACAACTACTACAATCATCTCATCAACAAATACTCACACATCATCTCAATTTCAACTTTTATAGAAACATTTAGGTTAGTGGAATAGACCTAAAGCATGTTACCTAAGTCAGCCTCTAAATCCTAATCAAAATTCATAAGTGATCATGCCATCATAGGAAATTGAACTCCTCAAGGTTATCCCTCAACAATAAAATTCACAAATAAATCAAACTTTGACACACAATTAATCGCTACCTCAATTTCATCACCTTGACTGGACCGGTTGACTATTCTTGTCAATATCACTAATGTTTTCCTCAATTATTCAATTGTGCATTGAATAATCTTACGTGATCATAGATATAGGTAAACATGACTCTATAGATACTTCCTACATAATTGCATAATCTGAATCCTTTAGATTATCACTACACATTGAAATTACCATCACAGACTGTATTATCACTAGTACCCTGAATACACTGGTATAACTTAATTGACCTGTGAAATAGACTTTTTTCCAAAAATTAAAGAACTAAAAAATTCATCCAATGATCTATGATATGATCATCTTCATTAAATTTCAAAAATATCCCCCTTTGGCATTGATGGCAACACTTAAAAAAATTGCTAAGTGTCTGAATAAGTAGAACAAAAATATAATGAAGCAAGTACATCGACAAACTATAGGATTACTCCCCCTAAGTTAATTACATACTATATGATGAATGCATGTATGTGTTTCTCCTTCATACAAATACTTAGCCATTTTGTCACTCTATACTACTCTATCTACTCCCCTTCGACAATAATGACAAAGGTATTACAAGGAGGAAGCTTACTTGAGAATGATCAAATTGAACAAACATGAGAATGTTATTTTTTATCTTAGGTTCTACTCTCTATGATGATTTTTTTGATGCAAATATTGATGATATTTATGCTATTGATTTTGATGATATGTTTGAGATTATTAATGTTGATCATTATTTTCCAACTATGTTTTCACAATAGTTATCTATCACTCCTAGTGACAAGAAAATTAACCCATCTTTATAGTATGGTCATTTTTTGGAATTGGCTAGTGTTCCTTCTATCATACTTTATGTTTATCCTCTTGTGAGTTTCCCACCTTTCCTAAATAGTACAAACCAAGATGAAGGGGAAAATGATACACTTGAATAGATCCTCTTGTGTGATGTATTTTTTGTTTTCTTTTTTGTTATGATGTGCTTCCCCATGATGTGATTATTTTTATATGTTTTGTTTAGATTTATTTAAACAACCCTTGTTGCTCAATTGACACAAGGTGATAAAGGAATCACAATGTCATAAAAATTATTATATTTTTATCTCACCTCTTTTATATTTTGTTACATGTTATTCCATACATGTTCTACTCTTCACGAATGTGCCTTTGTGTTGTCTGATTGGGGATGATGCAAGATGGTAGCTACCTATTCCTTTTGGTCTTCGTGTTGCTGACCCAAAAAGAATATTTCTTGAGATTCTTCCATTGTGCTTGTAGTTAAATTCTTCCTTTGGGGAATGATGAAATTTCATTTTGATATACTATTTTATGTATTATCATATGATAATACTAACCCTGGAGTTAATACATCCCTTATGTGCTCTCTTTTTTCATGTTCTCATTTCCATTGACTTGTTCTTTATTTAGACCATATCATAGCATAAAAATTTATTGTGGGTGCATGTACTCTATTAAAGTCAGTGCTTCTGTTAGGGTGTTTTCAATTTCTTTAACATGGTGGTATACACTCCGCTCTATGTTTGATATTTTGCACACATTTACAAAATGATTAATTGAAATCTCTCTTATGAACCCGTTAATGAAACTCAATCTTTCCTTAAGGACCGATCCCCCTTTCTCTAATCCCTAACTAGACTATGATTTCCTTAGGTCTAATAATTTGTATTTATCCCTATGGAGACAATGCTTTCCTTAGCCCTGATCATTCCTTTTTCAAATCCCTTAATGGAGACAATGATTTCCTTAAGGACTAATTATTTTTATTGGTTGACTAGCATGAAATAGCTCACTAGATATTCAATGTCATCTTTTGTAGCATTTTCATTTTGTGTGGTCCAGAGTAATATGATCTCTTACTAAGATAGTGATCACACTTTTCTCTCTTTCTTTCTATTTGTTAAGAGAAATGTCTCTCTTGTCTTGGTTTTTAATTTGACGAAGACTTGAGTCACTTTGAGGCTTGATATTTCTAGGTATCCTTAACCTTGATGAAACCATACTTATACATTAGATCTAATTTACCATATGCATGAGCTTGTCTCAAACTCCAGCTAAAGTGGGGGCTAAATATCATTGTAAAAAAATTTCACCCATAATTGGATGTATTTACGACCTATTAGACCACATTTGGGTGATTTTAAGGTCCAGATGTCTGTTATGCTTGATCACAAAAATATTCATTTTCTCCTCCCACTTATTTTCACCTTCCCTGACATTCGTATGAAATTTGAGCCCATTTATCTTGGGACAAGTCAACTAGCCAACCTATCTATGGGGACAAGTCAACTAGCCAACTTGTCCCTAGGATTTTTGGCTCAATTTTTTCCTAGAGCCCTATTCTAGGGTTTTCTTCTGGGTTTTTCAATTGTGGTCAACTTAGTTCAAATTTGAATCCATAATTTTATGAATTAATACAAAATTACATCCTATCTCCTAATTTTTCATACAATAATAAGTAAATAAATTGCAATCTATCATATTCAAGCAATCATGTAGAGCAATTGAGGATTTGGATTCAAGATTTGGAGGATATCATCCAGCTCAAGATATCCAAGTCTCCATTTTTTAAAGATCCATTCAAGCAAGTTAATTCTTCTCTAATTGATTTAATTTTCTCTCCCATGATGGATAAGTAGAGGAATTATCAATCATGCAAGGAGATCCATTCATTCATCCTTCTCTGTCTTCTTCTTTGTATATGGTCACCAAACATATATCTATATTCAAGATCTACGTCTGGAAATCATAGATCCATGCATTTGTGAACGCATCCTTGATTCTACATCTCAATCCAAGGCAAAATCTTTGGTTTCCAAGAACATTCAAGCATCTTCATGGATTTGAGCGATTACAACATCTGTTCATGAAAGGCGAATCAACAATTTACCTTTTACATTTTTTTCCCTTATGTAATTTCAATTCAATTTAAAATTTTATTCCTAAAAAAGGGTTTAACAAAGAAAAACCCCTTTCCACAACCTTTTTACCTATTTTTATGTGTGCAATAATAGTTTGTATAGATGGATTTCTAGATCTAGATAGTATAGGGTCACTTGCCGGGTTTAGGAAAGTTTCATAATATTTTCAAAGACCAACTTGATTGGTCGACTTGTTCCCCAAAAGTTAACTTTCTCCCCAAAATTTTACTTGTACCTTATATTTTTCAAGGAAAATTTCAAGATGGATAGATACAGATCCCTGCTTTCCAGATCTACAGTTACAACACGATCCAAGATTTTGGTGATAGTCAAATTTAGATTTGAAGTTCTATCTTCTAAATTTTATTTCTAAGTGCACTTTTTCTTCCTTCTTTTCCTTTTAACTTAATTTATTAGATCAGACCTATCTTTTATCATATCACATCTCTACCCTTTAAAGGAATCCAAATCCCCTTTGACATAGATCTTGCATTTGCACCGTTTCTCCTTTTTGTTGTGCTAATCAAGGTTTTCTTAAGGGTGGGTTTCTACTCCAATGTATATCATAAGATCTTTGTGAGTGATATATACCTTATTGCCTCTCACCATTTTACATAATACAAGAATATTTAGGAGACTCACATTGTCTAAAGATTTGAATTTTGACCATATTAACCTCTTGTTTAATAAGCTCATCCATTGTAGTTAAAGGATCTTGTTTTAAGATGGGAATTAAGGGAGATAATTGAGTTTAAATTTTTTGAACTTGAGAAAGAAGCATTTTCTTCTACTCATATTTGGCTTCTAACTCCCTTACAATTAAATATTCTTTTTATTTCCTCCTTTTGTCTTCCAACTATTTCTCATGAAGATAGGCCTAGTAAGCCCCTTCTTCCTATTGTAACTCAAATTCTTATTATATCTTAATATGATCAATCTACTTAATGAACTCTTGTAATATAATTTTGATATTATTGATATAAAAGTCCTAAGAATTTTGGGATTGATCAAGAAGAAAATGCTACTAATTTGAACTAAAATAGTCTTATTTAGGCTAATTATAATCATCGGTAGGCTACTAAGAAGGCTGAGTAGGGGTGGATGGAAGATAAGAATATTGAGTATCTTGGTTTGTTGTTATAATAAGGCTCATTTGACTAAAACTATTATTTTGGTTTCTTGGATATGGATGATAAGGAGCCTCATGAATAACATTTTTATAATATGATAGTGGATATATATTTTGTCCATGAAAACATGACATATTTATTCATTCAAAACCTAGAAATTAAAATAGATTTTTTTTTGAAAGATACTAGCACTTGTGCCTTTTGAACTAGAGGATGTTATTTGTATATCCTCTAGGCTTGTATGGATCTTTCCTCCTAAAGGATGAAATAACTGATTTACACACCAAAATATAGAAATATATGTATATATTTGAACTAAAATATTCCAAATCGTCCAACTAGGTGTGTTCAAAACTGTTGTCACTAATTTTTGCACCTTAGTTAAACCTAGAATTAGATAACCTATGGAAAATGGGACTACTTCTAGTCTATGGAAATGGAGCCCTATAGATCATGGTCTGCTTCCACTTGTTTATCTTCTAAACTTATAGATTCTTGATAGAATACGACAAAGAGATGGTTTTACAATGTAAACCTACAACAAACAAGAGGTGATTCACCAATTGTTTATTTTTAAATGACTATTTTTGTATTGCAATAGATTCAATATAGAAAGTAGCCACATTCACAAATCATTAACATCTAAGATGATGATAACCATTTCATATGAAGGCCTACATTTTTAGTTTGCATGAAAGATTTGATGAAGAATACAATTATACTAGAAGAAATAATATCTTGACACAACATATAAATTTATCCAATCAAAGAATTGCTTCCAAAATATTTCATAGATTTGGAAAAATCAAAAATTTCAAATTAAACCATAATGAATTCTAAAAATGAAGATAGAAAAACTACAAAATAAATAAATGAGTAGGAATAGAAATATTCTTTATTGAGTATTTTAGAAAGATATGTATGTGTAATAAATGAAAACAACTCTAATTTTCATGCAAAGAAGGTTACAAGATATAAAACAAATTAGTACATAGAAATTAGAGAAGAATATCCATAAAATATGTGTATAGTTCTCCTATTTAAAAAAAATAAGAATAAAACTGAAGCTAGAAATTCCATGTGTCCTAATACCTCTTTTCTATCCATCCTAAAAAATTGTTCTTGAGTTCTATGTTGGCTTCCCAAAGTAGCTTCTAACCATTGGATTAGCCTTCAAAAGGTCGATCTTTCTCTTAGGGGATGAGAAAGTTTGAATTTCAACAAAAGGAGAGTGAAATTAAAGATAATTCCTTGCTCATGGCCTCAAATGTTGCCTCAACTGTTGCTTGACCTATGTGGGGTATCATGCTATATCTATCACAAACCTCTATTTGTAGCCTCAAATTAATAAAAATTTTCATTTTTCATTTCTAAATTTGAATTTAAAATGTCTTCCCCCTTGAATCAGTTGCATTTATTGAAGCCTTCCTCCTTGAAGCCCTTATTGCTGTCACAACTCATTGTTTCAGATATTCATGGTTGGAAGATTACTTATACATTAGTTTCTTATGTTTGAGAGTGATATGTCTTTCTATCTATCTTAAAAGTGTGATGATTTTACCTTCAAGGTTTGTATCCCTACTCCCTTTGAGTATTCTTTGGGTCTTCATATTTCTTTGTACATTATTCCTTTCTAATGTTACTAAAAATTTTCATACATGCCTACTCAAAAAGTATGAATTGGGCTTTGAAACGGTCAAATCTATTTTTGTCCCTTGGTATAGTAAAGAAAAGTGGCATATTCTTCACTAAATTTGTATCTTATTCACAATCCATTCTTCACATTTACTTTCAGTTGCTCCTTTTAGTGTATACCATTATTTTGGAATCATTTTTATGAATGATTTGGATTTTCTATCCATGTTGTCGTTACCTTATGACAACATATACCACTATTCAGTATTTATCTGGTACTATTTTGAAAATATTTATCAACTCACTAATGTTCATGATTGTGCCTCATTTCATGGATTTATCATTGGTTTACATTATAACAAAATTATCTTTTCATTGTTTTGCCCTATTTTTCTTTCTTCATTCAGTATCATTATTCATTTTCGATGACTATATTTTATCCTCCACATTTATAATGGTTTTAACTACACCATAGTACTCGTTTGCACCACAGTACTCTTTTTCTAGCGTTGTAAATTTCTATATTTTGACATGGTTGTCTTTGAAAATTATATTTCCATTTGAAACAATATTCTTTTGAACAAATTCTTTATACGATTCTTGTATTTTGGTTCTCCATTATCTTTTCGCATTACTTCTTTGTTTTCTTATATAATGTGAACCATGGATCTTTGATCTTGTATCATCTAATACTCTGCCAAGGAATCTGAGAGGAAACAGTATTCTAACCCAAAAAAAAAGTGCAGTAATCTTTTTTTTAAATGCTAATAAAGATTATTCTAAAGATAATTTCATGATCTACTCAACATTAACCACCTTACTCATTTGAAAAGTACATAATTTGAATGGGAAAGTAACAATGCATTGCCAATTTCCTAAACGCATATTTTCATGAATGCAATATTAACTCTTTACTTAGCATAAGTCCCCTTTAGGTTTCCTAACATCACTATTTGACAAACATTCTATCCAATCAATAAAATGCATCAAAAAATTAATGCTTATACCTTACGCAAATACACAAAATCATTACTATTGTACTATATACTCTAGATCCATTTTAGAGAGCCAAATCCAAATGTTTCTAATTCGGTCTTTTACCAATTAATACATGATTGATAAGAAAAACATAAAAATATTAATTTCCTTAATTCTAATTATTAACAACTATCAAAAAATTCAGATTACTAGCTCTTAACTATTGTCATTGATTTCATATTAAATGTTCACTTATCAAGATTCTCTCCATAATACCGACTTACTAAATAAATCAGATTTTTTCCACCACATAAGCATTACTAATATCCTACTTAATTCTAATTAATAATCTAACTATCCATTAATGACTCATAATAATCAGAATCACATCAAGGTATACATACTAATATTCCTCTATCACATCCACTAATACATATTCTAGAACATATCATAATTCCAATCTACTAGTTACAAATTATTCATAACTGTTAAGTTTTTAAGATCGCTGCAAATGTAATACGACTCTCTAATATTTTTTGTCCGTTTCAAATGCAGCAATCTTTCTTACATTTATATTGAGGATGAGGCTAGGAGAGACATGTCCCTTCATAGGATATGCCTATTCATTATAATACTATAATGTTTCATTAATCAATCATATATTAGAATAATATTAGTTTGCATAATTAATAATATATATATATATATA
>MU228406.1:2130887-2142920 GCA_018584345.1 Thuja plicata
GATGGGTTCATGTTGAACCACTACTCATGAATTATGGGTCAATGAGTTTGACTCAAAAACTACACAGTTAAATCCTGATAGCAATATCACAATTTGACTTGCTGTGGAAAAATATCTCCTACTTATCAATATGATGCTTGTTATTTTGTTGTCATTAGGATCATTCAAAGTAGTTGTTTGATTTCTTGTAATTCAATCAGTATTGCTAACATGTTGTGTGAGTGTGCAAAATTAGGCCTATACATTTTGGTGAACCCGACAAGAACATGCTAAAAATATGATAAATTTGTCTACTATATTTGCATGGATGTTTTCTTTGCTGATTTGTTGTTGCATGCAGGTTTTCAAATATCTGGTCATATCTCATAAAGGACTTGAATTTATTCTATGTGATTTTCACTGTAGGTAAAGATTCTATAAAGAGCCTATAGTCCAAAATTCTGATTTTTCTGATCAATTCTGTGTGATTTATATTTTTTTTATGATTTTCATAAAAAATATTTTTTAGCTCAAATCATAAAATTTGTCTAAAAACTTTACAGTGTGGAAATCTCTTCAAAATATTAATGGTGTCTATTCTATGTGTTTTTAATTTTCATGAAAAATAATGGCTGAAATAAATAGATCTTTGAAAAATGGTATGTTTTGAAAAATTGGGTCCCTAGGGCACAAATGAAAGAATTTTTTAAAAATTATTACATTTTTGGAAAGCTCATTATTTTTTAGCAGTGTTACTTCTTTCCATTTCCATTTTTTTGTCCAACAATATATCAAAAAAATGGATCTTTAGGACGAGATCAAAAGCGTAGATAAAAAATTCAAGGTGCACTTGTTCCAATTTCAATTGCTTTATATGCTCATCCTTGGTAAATTTTGGATTTTCTAACCATGCCAATTTTCCTTCACCTTGGATTTCTTGTGTTGGACTAATGTGTATGACAACTATTGTGGATGCTTAGGAGCTAGAGCATTTTCCTAGGAAAAAGTATATTAAAAATGTGCATAAACATCAAACAAGGTGAACACTAAGGGCCCATTTATTTCAAGCATTTTTCATTTGGTGTGGCAATTTCAAATTTTAATGTGAACAAAGCTAGTAGGCCTATGATCTCCCCTATTTTG
Source organism: Thuja plicata (assembly GCA_018584345.1). NCBI lineage: Eukaryota > Viridiplantae > Streptophyta > Pinopsida > Cupressales > Cupressaceae > Thuja > Thuja plicata. The sequence goes on from MU228406.1 coordinate 2,132,010, forward strand.
GGTAATCAAGATGCCAAACCCTGTGGAGTTTCCCCTAATCTAAAGGTCTTGGTTAATTAACCCCATGTTTATTGGGCTTGGAAATTAAAAGTAGTAGGGATATTCTCTCACTCTTCTTAGAGTGATCAAACTCATATACCTACTCTTAGTTTCATTTCTCTTCATTTAGTATGTATATAAATCTTAGCCTTAGAGGAAATACCTCCTGAGGTTTCCTTAACGAGGATGGTGAGAGGGAAAGCCCAAAGTGGGACAAAAATTCTTCAGCCCTGGTAATCCAACCCACTCTACAATAAAATTACTTCATCCTTAATGGGGTGAAGGAAAAAGAGCATGTAATTGATCCTTCCTCTAGTAGTCCTCACAGATTGTGCAAAACATCCTTGGCGTTGGTGGGAAGCTCTTGAAAGAGAGGTAAAAGAAATCTCTTTTAACATAATCCTTATTAGAACCCGGCTAAGAAGTAAGCACCTTGTTAGTTGTGTTAAACCAAACTGACAATAGGTAGATTTTTTGGAATCTCTTTCTATGCCAGACCCGTGAAAACATTCAAGAACATACACTCAATGTTTATCTCTTAGGACTATTGATTGGAGTGAGTGATGTGATTGTTTATTTTATTTATTTCATTCAAGTTTCATCTTATAAGTGTTGTCAAAACAACCTTAAGATCAAGATTTCAAAGTTATCCATCAAGGATCCCAAGTCCTTAGAACTAAGACATCAAAATCAAACATCAAAAAGTCTTAACCATAGAGACAAGAATTTTTCTATTAGAATTCAATTCAAAAGACACAATTCAATCTTGAAATCACTACAACAATATTTTGAATCATACTTTCAACACTTCAAATCAATAGCAATATGCCTCTTCCATACCCTTTTAGTTAGAGACTCATAACTAGATTTCAAATGAGATTAAAATCATATTTTAGTATCATTAATCTCTAAGATCAAGAGAAGTCAAAGTTTTTTTCTTAGAATTACCCTTGTTAAACAAGAGATTGATTTCTCTCCGAGAGGGTGTCAGTTTTGTTTGTTTTATGCCACTAATTTTGGTTAAATATTGGATAACATAATGTCATTTACACCTTATGGTGGACCAACTACTAGGACATAGGTTGTAAATAAATCAGGGGAACCTTATGTAAACCCTTTCCCTCCATGGAAAGAGGAACAATAAATTCATCCTTTTACACATATGGACCCCTCTTTGTACACTAAAAATGTTCCTAAAACTTCACATTTCTCACATAGACAAACTATTTTTCAAGATATCACCGAAGAAGAGTAGGAAGACGTAGAAAAAGATGGTTTCTCTTCATGAGTTGTAGATTTTTTAGTGGAAAGAAATCATGAAATATTTTAGAAATGCTATTATAAAATGGATTCAAACTTCTATCCAGGTTTGATGTCTCCAGAATATGGCTAAAAAATCCATTACAACGTCATAGCACAACTAGAAACCCTTAATTTTATTCTATCATATCCAAGATAATGTCTATTCCACTATCAACTCAAATAGTGACATCGCAAGAAGATTCTACACAAATGAATTCTTTAAATCAGGTTGGTTCATCTTCAACCCAAAACATGAGAACTACTCAAACAATTCTTACAATAACCTATAGTTTATCAGAGGAGGCAATATCATTCCCTTTTATGTCAAGTGCTCAAACTACAACATCAACTACTCAAACAATTTTCAGCCCACATGCATCACAAACTATCCCCCATGGACTTGAATTTATCTCATCACAGTACGCAGGACCAATCTAGTTGGTCCTACTTACCATAAACATCCTCCAAGGGTTACATCATTTTTGTCAACAACAACAACAACAATAACAAAAACAACTCACAACTCAGTATGTACCTCAAACACATACATATGGAAATCAATACCAAATTCATGGAAGATCATATATTCCAATACAATTGTTTCAAAGACAGAGTCTCATACCAGGTACTCAATCACAATCAAATATTACAAATTTCTCTTAGTCCCATATTGACCTTCTGACACAACAAATAAAAACACTATAAAGCTAGGTCTTGAATTGCAAAAATCAAGGGAAAACAATGTCTTACACCATGGAGGACTTATATCCCTACCATATTAGTTATAAGCCTCTGATCACATCACATGTCAATGAACCTCCTCTGATTTCCTCAAATCTACAACCAAGGATTTCCCAATCAAACACAATTGTAAACATGTCATCCTTTGGACATTAATCAAGGATAATCAATAAGTAGCCCATTGTACCACATGTTCAATCATTAAAATAACTTACAACATAAAAATGTCAATGTGGTATCAACAACAAGATCCCTCAAGAAAAAAAATTTAATCTAGTCCTTTCTATTGTTTTCATCAAAAAATGGGTTGGAAAACATCATCTTATTTTTCAATAGAATCAAAATATGCTACCCATGTCTTACAATGGCACATTCCAAAACAATCACACCAATGACACATCTACCTCCCATGAAGAAGTTGTCCCTTAAGAAGCCTTCATATTTCCCACCAATTCTTCACCTCCTAAAGTGTTACAAGAGCAATCTTTTCCATTGCCATCAAATGATATATCCAGTGATCAGACCTCCCAAGGACTATCCATAGTGGATTTACAAGCTAATCCCTTTCTTGATTCAATTCCTTTTAATTATTCAGAAGTCCCAGATGCAATGCCACCATATGCTCCATTCCTAGACAAATGTACTCCAGAGAGTCACATTCAAAGTTTTTCTCTCTCATGTCAAAACATTGAACACTTCCAAGAATCCACGATCTATATTCCAATTGATACCTCATGCCAAGAGGGTGATGCAAAGCATGAAGAAATAATTCCTGAAGAAAATCATGATCAATTTCCCAACAATAACCAAACCTGTCCAATTTTTTACCAAGAACCAATCTTTCTAGACTCTCATGAAGATTCTACTATCCTTTTACATCCTTTGAATGTGTATTCAGATTTATCCCAAGAAAAAAGTTTCCTTACAAGTCTTATTAACCTTTCACTTCCTATTCCTAATCAAGATCATGACATCATTTCCATTCTTCCAAATGATTCCATTCATATTCAAGACAAAACCACCCTTAAAATTGATTTTGATGGTCCTCTTCCTTGTCAAGATCAAAGTATCCCTTAACATTTATGTATGCCACAAGATCCCATCATCCCTCCAAATCCTCCTTATGGTCCTACCATTCCTTCATCTATGTGTCCTAATCCTCCATATTCTCCACAAGATCCTATCCTACCAAACGATCCAGTGACTACTTCTATTCTATGGTAGGATCCCATTATTTGACCTGATCCCACTCATCATCAAAGAACATTTTCATAAGTTGTTCACGAACCCTATACATGTCAAATGAGTTCCTCCACTTTCATCTAGTCTGGTCCACTTCATGATCCTATTGTTTCTTCCATATCATATCCACCTAAAATGGACTTGCATCTTGTAGAACGTATCCTAGTGGGCAAAGAAAGCATTATCAAGTCAAAGGGTTAGACCTCCATGAACAAAGTACATTAAAAACCTTTCATATCAAAGAAGATTCTAATGGTCATAGACTCCATAAAAAAACTTAGTCTATAGATGTTGGTACCCCTTCTAAATCCAAATTGAAATGTATACCTTCCCCTTCACCACTTCCATCCATCTTAGGTCCATATATTACTTCATCCACTAGTTCACAATCTACTTCTCCTTTCTTAAATCAAGGTGAACAAAGGAAAACATCTTGGAGAACCTTCCACCCATCCATAAATCACATTCCCCTTTCAAGAAATTTGGATGCCAGACATAAGTTACATAAGTCAAGAAATCCACATGTTGTCAACGATCAACATGTCCAATCTAATCTACATGTAAAAACAAAGAAAAATATGATCCAAAAGGAAAACAAAATGTCCAAAAGGCCACAAAGGCCTCTTGAGAAAAATAAAAGTCAAAATCAATATGGAATCCTAAATATCTTGTAGAAACTATGCATTCCACGGACCCACAAAAGAATAAAAAATGAAAATCCACGTGGATTCCTAAGAAGCTTCTTGAAGCACAGTATCCCAAAGAAAAATGTAAGTTGGCATCCAAATTTTCTATCCATCCATTTAAAAATCTCCAACCCTTCCAAATCCATTTTGTGTCCTTATGTCCCAAAGTTCATAACCATTCATGCATCAAATCCAAAATCTTATTTTCTTCCATCAAATCCAAAATCTCATTTTCCCTGAAGGTATGTGCCAATGTTGGTCTTTCCCACATTTCCACCCACTCAAAATCAAGTCTTCTCATAATTCCCCCATTATCTAACACATATTTCTAAGCATTTCATCCAGCCTATTCAATCCTTTGCATATACCCTTATCCTACTTCATCCAATCATCCCTTTCACCCCCCCTTTTCATTACCCTACCAACGTCTTTGAGCATACCAAAAAAATTGTTGGTCTATTATTTAATATATTTCAAAAACACTATCCAACCTGAAAAATATGCTTAATTCCTTCACCCATTTCCTTTCAAGAGTCCATCATCTTCCAAAAGAGTAAAAAAAAGTCAAAAAAATTGTTGCCTTAATGAAAACCTGGCAAATATGCGTCTTGGTAACACAAATAAAATCAAGAGAAATACTTTTGTCTAATAGTGAAAACCTGGCAAATAGGCATCATGTGTAATTCATGAACTTCTTTCATTTCATACTTGGGGATAGGTTTAATCAATATTTCCCTATGATATCATATCCCTTTCATTTCCTTCATCATCCTATGTCCCTCATATCCATTATCTTATAAGAATCCACATTTCCCTTTTCCCAACATTGATCTTTATAAGGTTAGGCATCTCCCTAGAAGCCACACATGCCCTATCTACTTCATGTTGTCCACATCCCTTTGGTCCATATTTCATATGTTATCACAACTTTCAATCCATTTTCCTTCCCCTTGTCTATTCTTGAGCTTGCTTTCCCTATTCATGTCCTATCATTGTCCTATCCAAATCATTCTCTTGGTTTTGACATAAAATAAGATCGTAAAATGCAAAACATGTTTTTCCAACATCCTCTTGACATGTCCATTCCTATGACTTACATGTCAATCAATGCATTGTTTCATTATCCTATCTTGCCATATTTGATGCCTAAACTTGGTAAAAACATGTTGTCACATACCATGGATAGTCCTTGGCATTGAAACAACTTCAATACATACTAAAAGACCTTTGACATTCATCCATCTACCATTTCATCAAATAATCCATAATTTCCTTTCCTTGATAGACATTGGGAGCATTCTTAAAATCCTGGGAAAAAAATCCTAAAAAGAGCATAAAGTCCTAAACAAATCTAAAACATAAGGAAAAGTGTTGAAGAAACCAACCAATCAAAAAAATAAAAAACACATCAAAACCCTTGCAATAAAATCATCTATGTTACAACTATTAGTAATAACTGAGAGGGGGAGGGTGAATTAGTGGCCTCAAACAATTATCCTTAAACTTAACCACCAATCAATAAACCTCAGATTACTATGTCCCTACAAGATGCATGCCATGAAATACTTATACTAATTAACTATGTATCGATTTTCCTTGTCTTTCCTTATTCTCCTTGATTACCGATAAGCAATATAAGTATTTACCGAAATACAGTAAATATGCAGAGTATACCGATATATCTACAATAAATTATGTAAGATACAAAACAATAAAGAAATGCATCATACACACATATAACACATGGATTTTAATGTGGAAACCCTGTTAAGGGAAAAAACTACGAGGACCGGTATCCCAAATTTTCACTCTTCTGAAGCAAGCCTTGTTAAGATTCAACCCTGTTAAAGGTTACAAACACATTGTTACATGTGACCTTGTTAGAGGATTTTACACATATAGGTTGTCACTTAGTATCGGGCATCTAATGCTTCCATCCTTGAATTAGCCTCTCTCTTAGGCCGTCAATAGGCATCGGGCATATCCAATGCTACTTTCATGAATCAACCTTTTTGGCACTCCTTAGGATGTACCTCAATATATAGAAGCTTGTTAAGTCCTGCTCTGTTAAGAGACTTGATGCTTCAATGGTTAAACTGAAACAATATGACCTATTTCTAATATAACTTGAATTGCATATTTTCATATCTATTCAATTACATTACCTCTCTGATCAATTTATCAATTCAATTCTCTTGTGATCCACACTTTCTTCTCTATGATGTTGTGCTCACTGTTCATCGGTGTCTGTAGAATTCCTTAGCTCACCTTCAGCTTGATTGATCAGTGCTGCATGAAGTTGTTCTTCATCAGTTTCTATTAAGAATACTCTTTTTATTCACTCCCCGTAATCCCTTTTCTTGAATTTTATTTTTAAAAATAAATTAAGCATGTCTCTTATATAGACATGATATTCATTGTTTCTTGATTCTTGATTCTTGATTCTTGATTCTTGGCGTGAAAAATAATCCAGCCAACTAGATTTAAAGCATAACTCTTGATTTTTCTCATAGTTATCTTCATGCCAACTATAAAAATCATCTTTAAATCAATCACTTAACTCTGGTTGAATAAAACAAAGAAAACAACTAGTTAAGTCTATTTTTAGCTCTTGCTAGCTAGATATTTTTTTATTTTCTGAACTCTCTATTCCATCGGTCAGCTCTTTAGTTTGTTGTCGGTGACAAATGATAGTTCTATCGGCATGACTCAAGTTAGCTTTGGGATCTCCTTCCATTGGGAATCATTGGATCTTTACTCATTGGGCATCCTATGGTTTTGCTTTGTCGGGAAACATTGTCTTATTCTCGTCGGGTATCACTGTGACTTTTCTTCTTTGCCTTTTCCGATGGTGTGCACTCCATCGGTGTTGTTTGTCACTTAGTAAATACTTGAATTTTATGCATTGCTGAAAGCATAACCTTTGTTCCATTGATTCTCTGAAGTCTTTGGCATTATGTACATGACCGTATAGATGATATCAAGTTGGCATGAATGACAATACAAACCATTAACTAATTTAATGCCTTGTATTATCTTCAACTTAACATTATCAAACCTTCAATTAGTTACATGTCATCAATCTCTCCCTTTGGAATTGATGGCAACATACTATATTATCACACTATATTATTTCTAATATAATATGAAATATAATCGTTGGGATTCATCAAACTACCAACCTTTTGTTTGATAACCGATAAATGTCTGAACTCCGGTAAGCTCTGTTTTAGCTTAGATTTTTTTTCTTCCATCTCTTTGTCTTCTGATGTGTTGAGTCCTCTTCTTGTGTCAATTTCTCTCCTTTTGACTATTCTCTCTCACTTGTGATGTCTTTTTCTCATGTTAGAAACTCTCCCTTTGTATAATCATCTTTCATCTAATTTGCTCTCCTTTTGATTATCATCTCTCACTGTTGGAGTAATCTGATGATGGATAATCTATCTTTTTCTTTATTAAAGGATGTGATAATATGGATAATCTCTCTTCCTTTGACTGCAATGCCAAACAATTTTATACAAATATCTGACATTCATGTCAAGCAATCATTTTTCTCCTATCAATAATATATTCATTGAATTTCCCTTATCCATCAGTAATACAACAATATTCTCTAGTGCTTGGTTCTGATATATACCTGTCTGTATATATATGTATCATTTGAAGTTCATCTCTTTGCTTGCATCAACATGATTGATATTCTAATGATATGTAGGCTGATGCAGCCTTCAGTATTTTTAGTGACTAGTAGACAAGGGTTAGACCCCTAGTCTCTTTCTTAAGTACTCAAATGTATCCTTTAGCAGTGGCTTGGTGAAGATATCAGCCAATTGTTCTTTTGATTACACATTCTCAAGTATCACCTCTTTTTCTTGAACTTGTTCTCTCAAATAATGATACTTGATGGCAATGTGTTTAGTCTTAGCATGCATGACTAGATTCTTGGAAATGTTTATTGCACTAGTGTTATCACAATAGATAATCATTGGTTTTGAGATCTTCATATGCATACCTTCCTAAAAATGTTTGATCCATGCAATATTTGAGCAATTTGCAGCAGCAGCAATATATTCTGCTTCTACAGTAGTCTGAGAGATGCATCCTTGCTTCTTGCTAATCCATGTGACAAGTTTGTCACCCATAAAGAATGCTCCTCTAGTTGTTCTCTTCCAGTCATCAATATTTCTAGCCCGATCAGTGTCGATAAACACCTTAAATAAAATTTTCCTTCTCTTCTATACCATAACCCAAATTCCTCAGTATTCTTTAGATATATTAAAATTGTTTTCACAGCAGTCATATGTGATTCTCTGGGGTTAGCAAAAAGTCTAGCAACAATTCCTACTGCATGTGCAATATATGGTCTAGTGCATACAACATACTTGAGTTTTCCAATCATTGATCTATACAAAGTCTAAATTAACTCTATTGTCTTGTCCTTTTTCAACTTACATCCAATCACCATCGGTGTTCCAACTGGTTTGGATTCTTCCATCTTGAATATTTTTAGGACCTCTTTGATGTACTTGGAATGTGTACTGAAAATACCTTCTCCTTGTTGCATAATCTGGAGACCAAGAAAGAACTTGATTTCTCCAAACATAGACATCTAAAATGCTTTGCTCATCTCATCATTCATAGAACTTATCCATTCTTCATTATCTATTGCAGCATTGACAGATTTTGCCTCAAACTTGTAAGGAAACTCAGGTGCGGAAACAGCTTCCTACACTAATCTCTAAGGGAAAGTATTGTGCAAATTTTTTTAAATCCTTACAATTTCAGATTCGTTAACTACTTTAAAAATGATATTTCAGCCATATACCATGCATATAGAAAATAAAGAATGACATAAATATTTACCCTAGGAAAAACCTTTCAGTAAAAAACCCCAGCACTCCAAAACCTGCACAATATATTATCTTCAACACAATGGTTACAACATACTTTCCATGCAAGTTATTTTAGGAGAAAATTGACACACACAGAATAATCTAGTAGCACCTGATCATACCAACAACACACTCTTTTTATATATCTGTCTGCAACCCTAAAAAATGCTTATATCATGCGCTTTCATTTTTAGGGCAACTTCCAAAGATAGCCGCATTAGGGTTTTACCATTCTCTGAGAAAATAGGAACTCAACTTTATCAGTTGCCACATGTCATTGCATGTCTTCACCCATCATAGATCCTTCTAGAAATAGCTCTTACATGTCATAGGAATCCATCATAACCGTTTCAGCCATGATCTCCTTATACACTATTCAAGATGCCAACACATCAAGTGGAGTCACACATCAACATGCCAACTAGACATGTACACTCACACTTAATTAAATTATTTGCAAGAAATACATTTTACAAAACAAATAATAAGAATAGGAATTATCCAAGGTTGAGACACCTTATTCCTAACATTCTCCCACTTGTCAAACACCTTGTAAGAGCAATAGGAACATAATAGGAACTAACTGCTATAGGCCAAAAGGCCCATAGACTCCGAACACCATCTGAACTTCACAGTGCCCACCGGTTCTATTAATGCATCTGCAACATTCTTCATAGTATCTACCTTCTCCAAATTTACCTTTCCATCTTCCACCATATCTCTCACACAGTAAAACTGCACATCAATGTGCTTTGTTCTGGCATGGAAAGTTGGATTCTTCGCAAGGAAAATAGCGCTCTGACTGTCACACCAAATAGTAATCTATTCTGCATCAACACCAACATCAGAACACAATCTCCTAAGCCAAATGGCTTCCTTACAAGCATGAGTAGCAGACATGTACTCAGCTTTTGTAGTGGACAAAGCAACCATAGGTTGTCGCTTACTCATCCAACTGATGGCACCACCAAACATAGTGAACACATAAGTACTAGTGGATCTCCTGCTATTAATATCACCTGCCCAATCTGAATCCACAAAACCACAAATAAAAACTAAATGCGGAGATCCATAAGAGTTACCATGGTAACATATGGAGTAATCTAATGTACCCCTCAAATATTTGAATACTCGCTTAACTACATCCCAATGTACCTATCCAGGGTTAGCCATAAACTGACTCAGGACTCCCACTACTTGGGCAATGTCTGGTCTAGTATAGACCATAGCATACATAAGACTGCCAACTACACTAGCATAAGGTACTCTACTCATGTCGTCCACCTCACTAAGAGATTTTGGACAATCATCTATAGATAACTTTGTTCCCACTGAAACAGGAACACATAGTGGTCTACAATCTGCTATGCTGAACCTGTCCAACACAGACTTTACATACTTACTCTGACTCAACCAAAGTTTTCTTTTAGACCTATCTCTATTGATTTCCATACCCAAGATGTACATTGCTGCCCCAAGATCTTTCATCTCAAACTGTGCTAACAAATGATATTTAAAATCAAAAATCATACCCTTACCCTTCCCAAATAGCAACATATCATCAACATATAATGCAACAATAAGAAGGCGATCATTTTCAACTCTGAAATAAACACAATGATCAAATTTTGATCATAAAAATCCAATTGACAACACAAAGGCATCAAACTTAAGGTACCACATCCTAGGAGATTGCTTCAAACCATATAGAGATTTCTTTAAGCTGCAAACTAAGGATTCTTTACCGTTAACAATGTAGTGCTCAGGCTATGACATATAAATCTCTTCCTCCAAATCACCATGAAGGAAATTTGTCTTCACATCCATCTGTTCTATCTCTAAATCATATGATGCAGCAAGAGATAACAGAAATCTAATGGATTCAACTTTGCAACAAGAGAGAATATTTCACCATAATCTATTCCCTCTACCTATGAATACCCCTTTGCAACCAATCTAGCTTTGTACCTTTCAACACTACCATCTGCACAGAATTTCTTCTTGAACAC
>MU228406.1:2142992-2162397 GCA_018584345.1 Thuja plicata
AACCTGCATCTTCCATGCCCAAAGCCTCTTTCACAGATCTAGGCTCATTAGTGTTAGTAATCAAAGCAAAAGCACAACTGGAATCTAACATAGAATAACCAAACCTTTCTGGTTTCTTTCTTTCTCTTTTGGATCTCCTCAAGGGCTGAGGTTGAGGTTTTTCTTCCTCTTCTTCTGAACTATTAGAGCTGCTAGAGCTCTCCTCATTATTAGACCCAACATGGTCTCTCTGTTCAGTCTTCTCAGGGGTAGGAGGAAACTAAACAACATCTTTTTCCTTTTATTTTTCATCTAGTTGTAGCACAATAGGAGAAGATGTTAGCTCTTTTAAAATAACATTTCTACTATGCAACACCTTACTAGTCACAGGATCCCAAAGCTTGTATCCTTTCACACCAACACTATATCTGATGAAAATAAATTTGATAGCTTTGTTTTCCAACTTAGATCTTTTCTCCTTTGGAATATGTGCATAAGCTTCACAACCAAAAACATGAATATTTTTAATTGAAGGCTTCTTACCATACCACACCTCCATGGGTGTCTTACCAACAAGAGCTGATGTAGGAGATCTGTTAACTAGATAGCAAGCAGTGGCCATAGCTTCAACCCAAAACCTTTGTTCTAAACCAGCTCCACTAAGCATACTCCTAGCCTTCTCCACCAGTGTCCTGTTCATTCTCTCTACAACTCCATTTTGTTGTGGGGTGTAAGGAGTTGTCTTATGTCTCTCGATTCCTTTTTCTTTACAAAATTATTCAAACTCTATGGAACAAAACTCACCACCATTATTATTTCTCACACACTTGATTCTTTTACCAGTCTGATTCTCCACAAGAGCCTCAAATTCCTTGAACCGACTGAAAACCTATGTCTTACTTTTTAGGAAATATATCCAAGTCCTTCTACTGTAATTATCTATAAAAGATACAAAATATATAGAACTAGAGATAGAAGAAACTTTTACAGGACCAAATACATCAGAATGAATAAGATCTAAAAGTCTAGAAGGCTTGTGAGAACTGGAGTAGAACTAAACATGATTTTTCTTACCATAAACACAGTGTTCACAGAAATCAAATTCAAGATTACAATCATTTAGCCCCTTAATGAGACTTTTTGTTTTCAACGTCCTAAGACCCTTCTCACCAATGTGACCAAATCTCATATGCCACAACATTGTCTTTTCTGTAGGAAGCTTGCCTTCCAAAGTGTTTGCACCCTTAGGTACACATACTGCACTGCCATCGGAACCCATTTCCACAGTCTTCTTTACTGCTCATTCAGATTGTGGGGATGAAGTGATATCTGCTCTTTTCTCTGAAACAGAAGAACTATTGCACTGAGCAATGCATGCATCAAGCTGAAACAAAGTACCTCTCCTATTACCTTTAGCAAGCACCATAGAACCTCTCATCATCTTGCATCCATCTTTCAAAAAGACAACTTGCACACCTACATCATTTAGCATACTTATAGATAATAGGTTTCATGCCAAGCCCAAAATGTGCATACTTCCATTGATTCCCTTTACTCGTCCATCAGGAAATCTGATAGTAACCCTTCCACATCCAACTATCTTTAGGTGAGAATCATCACCCAAGTACACCTTTCCACCATCAAACTCTTCATATTTTGAGAACCAGTTTTGATGAGAGGTCATGTGAAAAGAAGCACCTGAGTCTACCAACCACACATCATTAGATGCATGGGCTGCCAAAGCTGCAATAAAAGCTTCTCCATCTTCTTGAGTTTTTTTAGAAGCTAAATCTAAGCCTTTCTTCTTCTTCTTTGGTTCTTTCCAGTCCCTCTGGAATTGCCCAGATTTATTACAGTTCCAATATTTTGTCTTGGACTTTCCAGGATTCTTAGAACTCCCATGAGATTTGGATCTTCCCTTCTTTGACTTATTGTCATTCTTCTTTCCTTTGTCGTTGGTTCTCCCGTGAACAGCAAGGGCTTCCTTAGATGAATCTAAAGTCTTTCTTTGTATCTCCTCAGATAGTAGCAAAGACACCACATCATCCATATTAAATGTGACTATAGTACTTCCAAGAGCCATCACAAGATTGTCCCACGAATCTAGCAAGGAACAAAGCAGGGTCATACATCGATCCTCCTCCTCGATCTTTGCACCAGATGATGCCAACTGTGCAATCAACAAATTTAATGCATTGAAATGATTAGTTATGGATCCACCTTCCTCCATTCTTAAAGAATACAAATTCTTTCTCAAGAGTAGCTTATTCACCAAAGATTTGGCCTGATACACAAACCCAAGCCATTTCCACAAAGAATTTGCAGTAGTCTCATCAAGAACATTCAAAAGAACGACATCTGCTAGATAGAGTCTGATGAGACCCTTAGCCTTTCAATCCTTAATCTCCCAATCCACTTGAGATATTTTTTCAGGTCTCACATCAAGTGAAGTAGCCTCCCATAGTTTACAGTCTTCAAGCATGTCTTCCATCTTGAGTTTCCACAACTCAAAATTAGTGCCATTAAATTTCTCCACCTTCATTCTACTGTATGAGGAACTTGCCATATCAATCTACAAACAAGATTTAGAATTCTCTACACAAAAATACTCCCTCTCAACTTGAGATTAGCTCAAAAAACCCTACCCAACAACTAGGATCAAAAGTTGATAAAGCTCTGACACCACTTGTAAGGAAACTCAAGTGTGAAAACAACTTCCTACACTAATCTCTAAAGGAAAGTATTTTGCAAATTCTTTTAAATCCTTACAATTTCAGATTTTTCAACTACTTTAACAATGATATTGCAACCATATACCATCCATACAGAAAATAGAAAATGACACAAAGATTTACCCTGGGGAAAACCTTTCGGTAAAAAACCCCAGCACTCCAAAACCTACACAATGTATTATCTTCAACACAACGGTTACAACACACTTGCAATGCAATTTCTTTCAGGAGAAAATTGACACACATAGACTAATCCAATAGCACCTGATCATACCAACAATACACTCTTTTTCTATATCTGTCTGCAACCCTAAAAAATGCTTATATCATGTGCTTTCATTTTTAGGGCAACTTCCAAAGATAGCTGCATTAGGGTTTTACCAATCTCTAAGAAAATAGGAACTCAACTTTATCAGTTGCCACATGTCATTGCATGTCTTCACCCATCATATATCCTTCTAGAAATATCTCTTACGTGTCATAGGAATCCATCATAACTATTTTAGCCATGTCCTTACACACTATTCAAGATGCTGACACATCAAGTGGAGTGACACATCAACATGCCAACTAGACATGTACACTCACACTTAATTACATTATTGGAAAGAAATACATTTTACAAAACAAATAATAAGAATAGGAATTATCCAAGGTTGAGACACCTTATTTCTAACAAAACTCACAAATTGGACAGCTTGAGTTTAGAGACTTACTTCTTGTTCTTGTACCAGCTTTCTTATCTCCTATGATCTAGATCTCTGGATGATTTCTTCTTTACATATCTTGCAAGTACAGGTATAGCTCTTTGTGTATTATCTTGATCATCATTTTGATCTTCATTCTATTCTTCATCACCTTGCACATTATCTTGATCATTATCCCGACCGTCGATATTTGCAACCTGATGCTCGGAAGCAATGATTTGTAGCTCAGGAGCTCTACATTATTGGTAGGGTAGAGTGTTAGTCTCCTCATTGTAAGTGAACTTATTGTATTCCTCTGGTTCTTTAGTTCTTTCTTGTTCATTCTTCTCTACAAATTCATCTATCTTTACATTTGCACTTTCAATAATTTTGTTAGAGGCTTTGTTTAGACATTTGTAAGCCTTTCTCTTGGTAAAATACCCTAGAAAAATTCCTTCATCACTCTTAGAGTCAATTTTTCCATTTCTATCATCTTTTAAGATATAACATTGACTACCAAAATTTTTGAAATAACTTACATTGGGTGTGTATCCATACCATAGCTCATAAGGTGTCTTCTTAGTGTATTTATTCAATTGTACTCTGTTTAGTGTGTAAACAGTAGTACTGATAGCTTCCCTCCAGAATATTTGGGTGATACCTTTTTATATCATCAATGTTCTAGCAAAATCAACTATTGATTTGTTCCTTCTCTTAGCAATCCCATTTTGTTGTGGTGTTCTTGGTGCAGAAACCTATCTCTTTATGCCATGCTTATTATAAAATTTAGTGAATTCATCTTATATAAACTCACCTTCTCTATCTGATCTCAAACATTTTAGATCCTTACCACTTTGTTTCTCTACCATAGCCTTATACAATTTAAACATCTTAAATGCTTCTGATTTATCTTTTAGAAACTAACTGTCATCATTCTAGAGTAATCATCAACAAAGAGAATAAAATATCTATCTCCATAATAACTCTTTGTCCTCATATGTCCACATAAATTAGTATGGACTAATTCTAGAATTGCATCAGATGTATGGGTTTTTCTTTTGAAACTAGACTTTGTCATTTTACCTTTTTGACAGTTTTTACACATGATGTTGTCGAGCTTGGTCATCATCGGTAAGCCTCTAAAATTTTTATTTTTTGATAATCTTCATCATGTTGTCAAAGTTCACATGACACACTCTTTTGTACCATAACCATATGTCTTCATTTGTAGCAATCAAACAAGTGGAGTTAGTATCATTTAGATAGAATAAGTTACCTTTAGTCTGTTCATCGGTACCAATCAGATTTCCAGATTTGTTGAAGATCTTTGCCTTCTTATTTTCAAATGCAACTTTGTGACCTAAATTATTCAACTTTGAAAAACTCAATAGATTATAATTCAATCCATTTACCCAATAAGCATTCTCACACTTTATCAGGTTATTCAACATTAAATTTTCCTCTACCTTCAACTAGACAAGGTCTATCATTTCCCATTCTTACTAATCCACCCTTGTAGTATTCAATAGTCTCAAACATTTTCTTATCACCAGTCATATGATGAGTCTACCCACTATATATGATCCAAACATCATTTTTGCTAATTTTAGATATGAGAGTTGTTTCTACATACCTTTCTTCATCATTATCTGAATCATCTTTTACAGCCACAAACACCATCTTGATATCTTCATCAGATTTGGTGTCAATATCATCATCCTTGCATTTTTATATGTATCTAACCTTCCCTTCTTTGTCCTTATAGTCTCGGGTATCTCTTCTTTCTGATTATCAGTAGCTTCTGTAATCACCTCTGTCAGACTTCTTCTCAAAAGATCTGTCATTACTTCTGTCATCTTTTCTTCCGTTAGTACATCTTATAGCAAAGTGTCCAATTTCTTTGCAATTAAAAAAAACAAGTGGTAATTTACCTTTGTATTTACCTTTGCCTCTCTACATTCTTCTGGCCATAAGTGCTTCAATTTCATCAAGATCATCTTCTTCATTTTCACTATCACTATCTTTTCTCATAGTGTTTTTGTGACTTGATTTACTTATTCTCATAGAAGTTTTGAATGTAGACTCTATGTTTGGTAAGACACTATTATCAAAGTTATTCATCTCAAATAAAATCACTCTTCCAATTAAACTGTCTAGAGTAACATTACAATTTGCTATTGCTCTCAGTTCTTGAATGGTAGATACTCTAATAGCATATGTAGGTAGTAAGGTTCTTAGAATTTTACTTACCACTGTATCTTCTTCTAGTACACCTCCAACTCCATTGATAGCATTGACTACCTCTTTAATTCTTGTGTTGTACTGAGTGATGTTTTCTCCTTCTTTCATTTTGAGATCATCAAACTTTCCTCTAAGGCTTTATGCCTTGGCTCTCAAAACATTTTTGTCACTACCATGTATAAGCTTCAATTTGTCCCACATCTACTTTGTAGTTTTTCATTCTTTGACATCTTCAAATTTAGCGTCAGAGAGTGAGGAAGAAATTTCTATCATCATTCCATTATGTTCATGCTTCTCTCTCATTTTTTCAACTATTGGTGCTCCTGTGGGAAACACATATTTAGTTTCTAGGAATTGAGTAACATCATTACCAATACCTGATAAGTGGAGTCTTATCCTACTCTTCCATGAAGAAAAATTATCTTTGTTCAACTTGGGCACATCTCGTCTGTTCATCTTGTGATCTTGACTTAGGTCTTGAAACCTTCATTTCTAAGAACACAAGCTCTGATACCAATTGTTAGTAATAACTGAGAAGGGGGGTGAATTAGTGGCCTCAAACAATTATCCTTAAACTTAACCACTAATCAATAAACCTCAAATTATTATGTCTCTACAAGATGCATGCCATGAAATACTTATACTGATTAACTGTCTATCAGTTTTCCTTGTGTGTCCTTATTCTCCTTGATTACCGATAAGCAGTATAACTATTTACCAAAATATAGTAAATATGCAGAGTTTACTGATATATCTAGAATGAACTATGTAAGATACAAAAAAAAAAAAAATGCATCATACACACATATAACACATGGATTTTAACATGGAAACCTTATTTAGGGAAAAAACCACTAGGACCAATATCCCAAATTTTCACTCTTCTGAAGTAAGCCCTCTTGAGAGCCAACCCTGTTAAAGCTTACAATCACACTATTAGGTGTGACCTTGTTAGAGGATTTTACACATATAGGTTGTCACTTAGTATCATGCATCTAATGTTGCCATCCTTGAATCAACCTCTCTCTTAGACCATCAATAGGCATCAGGAATATCCAATGCTACTTTCATGAATCAACCTTTTTGGCACTCTTTAGGATGTACCTCAATATATAGAAGATTTTTAAGTCTTGCTCTATTAAAAGACTTGATGCTTCTATGGTTAAACTTAAATAATATGAATTTTTTCTAATGCAACTTGAATTGCATATTTTCATATCTATTTAAGTACATTACCTCTCTGATCAATGTATCAATTCAATTCTCTTGTGCTCCACACTTTCTACTCTGTGATGCTATGCTCACTGTTCGTCAGTGTCTGCAGAGTTCCTTAGCTCTCCTTCAGCTTGATTGATCAGTACTACATGAAGTTGTTCTTCATCAATTTCTCTTCAACATCCTCTTTTTATTCACTCCCCTTAATCCCTTTTTGTAAATGTTATTTTTGAAAATCAATTAAGCCTGTCTCTTATATAGACATGATATTCATTGTTTATTGATTCTTGATTCTTGGAGTGAAAACAATCCAACCAATTAGATTTAAAGCATAACTCCTAATTTGTCTCATATTTATCTTCATGCCAACTATATAAATCATATTTAAATCAATCACTTAACTTTGGTCGAATAAAACAAAGAAAAAAACCAGTTAAGTCTATCTTTAGCTCTTGCCAGCTAGATATTTTGTCATTTTCTAAACTCTCTATTCCGTCAGTTAGCTCTTTAGTTTGTTGTCGGTGACAACTGACAGTTCCATTGGCATGACTCCAGTTATCTTCAGGATCTCCATCCATTAGGTATCATTGGATCTTTACTCATCGGGCATCCTATAGTTTTTCTTCATTGGGTAACACTGTCTTCTTCTCATCGGGTATCACTGTGAATTTTCTTCTTTTCCTTTTCCGATGGTGTGCACTCCGTCGGTGTTGTTTTTCACTTAGTGAATACTTGAATTCTATGCATTGCTGAAAGCATAACCTTTGTTCCATTGATTATTTGAATTCTTTGGAATTATGTACATGACCATATAAATGATATATAGTTGACATCAATGACAATACAAACCATTAACTGATTTAATGCCTTGCATTATCTTCAATTTAACATTATCAAACATTCAATCAGTTACATGTCATCGACAACAAGAAAAAAGAGACCATCAATCATCAATCTAAATCAAAGCAATTAGTTTCATAAATCGATAATGGACTTGCATGACCTATCTTTATCTGTAATCCAATCTGTCATCTATCGATCAAAATCAAATTTATCAATCAATTGTCTTATACAGTGATGGATACACTCCAAACTAGAAATATCTATCTTATATGGGTTATCCATTCCTAAAACCAAACATATCAAATATTTGATCAAAAAAATAAGACCACTTGATCAAATCAATCAAACCATTGTCTTATATAATGATGGATACACTCAAAACAAGACAAATTGATTTTATATGGGTATTCCATTTCTGAAACCCAACGTATCCGCAATCAAACATCAAAACCAATCTAATTAAGGAACAAGAAGGTTGTTGACTAGGTCATTCATGTCAGTCTATTGTATCTTTCATGATTATGTTCTTACGCTCCTCAAGGATACCACTGAGTGGTGAGAGTGGCTATGATGGATCATAATCTTTTTTTCTTTACATTTTCTATTTTTTGAGTGTTTCAAATCAATTCTAGGGCAAGGATGATTTAGGATAAATGTGATAGGAGCTATCACGCATCTGGCAGCCACACAATTCCATGGTCTGAGGTAAATTCCTCAAAAATAATTGAACATTCCTTGTCTTTTATCTGCTTTTTGGTATCTGAGATAGTAGCAGTATCCAAATGGTTTATATATGGGTGCATATGTATCTCTTTCTTTCCAAATAAGGTGCAATAATGAATAAATGTTGAATTTTTTTTTGACAAATATGGTTACATCAATCATGTTGATCGTAATGACCCATTCTTTCTTATTAATTCATTCTTCACTAACATTTCTTCTATCATCCAATTGGTCAAATCATTCAATCAATCAATCAATGATCACATATCCAGAAACTAGACGTTGTCACTTGTCTTATACAGGGTATGTCTTCCATAAAACTAGACATTGTCACTAGTCTTATACAGGATGGGTCCTTCTGAAACCAAACATGATTATCTCTAAATAGTTTCTATATCCTCATATCATGGGTCAATCTAATAATCATCATCTACTTATTTTATTCACTTCTTATTAACCATTCTTTTTTTTCATCATGTTTCATCATGTCATCTAACATTTGTCATATTTTGTCAAGAGATCATTCATGCCTTTCTTGCACAAATAATCTCTCAAGGGGGCATAAAATTCACCTGCTATCGGTAGGATGATTTGGGGCAAGATCAAAATCTAATAATTCTTTGACACAATGCTCAAAATCATATTGTATCAAAGAGGGGAAAATATAGACAACTAAAATTATCTAATGTTTGCAAGCAAAAAACATTCTTCTTCATTGATTAAATAATTCTTATTATTTAATTAATTAGTGCCATTCTTCTAATTTGAATTAGAAAAATTAACATTTCGCTCCCTTCTCATAATTAAATATTTTTTAGTCATTTAATTATCTAGTTTTCTTCTAATATTACTTAAATAATTTTATTATTTAATTAATCAATTTCCTCCACTTGAAATAACTAATCTTTATTATTTAATTGAATGTTTTCTTCTATAATTAAATAATTATTTTAATTATTTAATTAATTAACTATGTCTTTTATAATTACACAAATTATTTAATTTATTTAATTATTTATTTTTCAAAGAAAGTAATTATCTCCTAAAAATATATAAAATCTTTGTTTTATTTATTTATCTTAATCTTCTATAATTAAATAAATTTTTTAATTTATTTAATTATTTATTTTTTCAAAGAAAGCAAAGTGATGTGGACAGAAGTCTCGTTGCTACTACAGAGTCATCTTGGCTCTACTCTGAGATCTTTCCCCTAGATCTATTAGGGTATTCACAACCCTAATTTGAAGTAAGCCACTATCAGCTTTACCTCCCCTTCAAGACTCGGTCTCGATCGACATGTTATTCATCCTCCTTGCTGAACCTACACAAATAGATTCATTCTACTCACTTAATCAATGTTTTCTAAACACTGCTTTCATTCTCTTCCCTGGTTGGACTATTATCGAGCTCGCCTAGGGTAAGATCTCCAGACTCGTTGTTGTTGCTTCTCCTATAGAAAACAAAAAGGAAACTATGTACAAGGGCTCCTCTCAAGTTCCATCCCAACACATGTTTCTCACCATGGATTCAGAAATCTCGAGGGGCCATTACTATTTACAACCCAGAATGGGTGAAGAACTAACAAATTGCAAAATAGAAATAAAGTAAGCTAAGGTAATATCATGAAAAATGAACAAAGAAAATTGATATCCGCTAAACACACATTCTGCAACTTCTCATTACTGGAAATGAAATCAAACAATACAAAATCTGCAACTCTCTAACTTTCATGTATCTTCTCTTCTTTTTCAATCTCTACTACTCTCTAAATGAATACTTGGGATGTTATTATTAACCATCCTCCCATTTGAAACAACCCTAAATGCCCACATATTCATAATCATCTCTTCAAGAACCTTTACAACTACCCATACTTCCCATAAAAGACAAGATCCACTTTTCATGGGCCGTTACGACTGACTTTATCGAGAAATAGTAATGCAAAACTAAGCACCAGCCTTAATCGGTTCCATTGTTAACCAAAATTTAGTGTTAACCAAAATTCACAGTGTTAATAGAAATTCTCCCAGTGTTAACCAAAATTTAGTGTTAACCAAAATTCACAGTGTTAATCAAAATTTAGTGTTAACCAAAATTCACAATGTTAACCAAAATTCACAGTGTTAACCAAAATTCTCAGTGTTAACCAAAAATCAGGAAACCAAATAAGCAACCTATCTACACATGGATTGACCTAGTCATATCCATCTTAGGGAAAAACAAATTACCTTCTACGGTCCACACAAATCCTCCTGACTGGGCTAGAGTCAGCACATGCCCGAATCAAAGAACAAAGAAAGAAACATAGGGGTTAATCTAGATGTGCTCCTGCACCATACTCCCTAAAAAAATAAAGGTTAATCTATCCTTAGATTGAGCATGTTTGAGTCAATGCCCAACCTTTTGAACTCTGATTCTCTGATCCAAGTAGCATCAACATCTTCTTTTTCATGTCATTTGACAAGGCGCTCCATATAGTCTTTGTTCCTAGTCTTCATGGAGACCCTTTAATCTAGTATCTTTTCAGCTATCATAGATGGATTAGGGGTTAATTTTATATGTTTTAACTCTTGTATTACCTTTTGAAGGTTCTGATCAGCATCTTGAATTGGTCCTTTATATGCTACCAAATCTGCAATGTTGAAAACCGGTGACAACCCAATGTCTTCAGGAAGCTCCACCTTGTATGCATTGTTTCCATACTTTGCAAGTATCTTATATGGACCTAGAATCTTCATCTATAGTTTGTGAGGAACACATTTTTGCAGTCTATGTTTGTTCAAGTGTACCATCACAAAGTCTTCAATCTGAAACTAAACATCCCTCTTTGTTGCATCCACCTTTTGCTTTACCCTTTTAGCATTTTTAATCAAGTTCTTTCTCACACTTTCATGGACTTCTCTCATGGAATGAGAAAATTCATCAATATATCCACTACCATGCATTCCTTCCTTCAATTCTCTAAGCTCACAAATCCCTCTTGGGTGAAAACCATAAACTATTTCAAAGGGACTCTTACTAGTTGATTTGTTCACTGTATCATTGTATGCATATTTAGCTTGTCCAATGAGTTGGTCCCATGCTTGATCATACTCCTTTTTGAGGCATCTCAGCAAGTTTCCAAGACTCCTATTAACCACCTCTATTTGGCCATCTGTCTGTGGACAATAGGCAGATCCAAAAGACAAGTTAGTGCCAAGCTTTCGCCATAAGGTCTTCCAAAAATGGCTCATGAATTTGGTGTCCCTGTCTTAAAAAAATACTAAGTGGGAGTACATGGATCCTCACCACTCCACTAAAAAACAACTGAGCAATATTACAAGCATCATGAATAGTCTTTCAAGGTATGAAATGAGCCATCTTACTAAATCTGTCCACAACAACATAAATATTGTCATATCCCTACCTTGTTCTTGGTAAACCAACTACAGAATCCATGCTTATGCATTCCCATGGTCTGGTTGGGATTGGAAGTGGCTGATAAAGACCTGCATTGGAATATGTTCCCTTTTATTTTTGACACACTACACAACTCTCAACATACTGTCAAACATCTCTATTCATTCTAGGCCAAAAATAGAACCTAGTGACTAGCTCTTGAGTCTTACTGACTCCAAAATGACCACTAAGTGTCCCATTATGTTTTTCTTGAATCAAATTCTCTATCACAAACCCTTTAGGAACACAAAGTTGACCTCCTTTAAACAATAAATCATTCTGCAAAGTACATTCAGAAAACTCACCATGAAAGTTATTTTTAAACTCTTTGCATACCTTGTAGATTTGGGCAAAATCTTCATCTTCAGCATATAGGTCTTTGAAGCTATCAATACCTATGCTTTGGAGCTATACTTCTTGGACTATGAGAAGCCTTCTACTCAATGCATCAGAAACCTTATTCTGTACTCCCTTTTTATGCTTGATATTGGAAGTGTATGCTTGTAGATACTCTACGCACTTCATGTGTTTGGTGGTAAGTTTGTCTTGAGAGTTAAGGAAGTTGAGAGCTTGGTTATCAGTATATACTATGAACTCCTTTGGCAGCAAGTAGTACCTCCACTTCTTGAGTTATTTGACTAGAGCATACAACTCTAAGTCATAAGAAGAGTACTTCTACTTTGCATCATTTAGCTTCTCCCTATGGAAAGATATTGGTCTTCCTTCTTGGCTTATGACAGCCCCAATGGCCACATTACTTGCATCACATTCTACTGTAAAAATCTTATCAAATCTTGGAAGAACTAGAGTAGGAAACTTTGCTATCTTCTCCTTGAATGTTTCAAACCCTTTCTCGGCTGGTGGTGTCCATTGAAACTTTGTCTTCATCCTAGCTCTAATGGTGTCTAACATGGGTGCACAAATCCCACTAAAATGTCTAATGAAATTTATGTAATACTTAGCTAAACGATGAAAAATTCTCACCTCAGTTGCAGTCTTGGGAGTAGCCAACTTAGAATGGCATCCACCTTTTCTTGGTCCATTTTAAGGTCACCCTGTGACAAAAAAAATTTGAGATATACAATCTCATGCTTCATGAAGTCCCACTTCTCCAATTTTATCATTAGCTTCTCATCATGCAATTTCTTGAAAACAATTTTCAAATGCCTAATATGCTCCTCCTTAGTTTTTCTGAAAACTAAAATGTCATCTAGGTAGACAACAACAAATTTACCAATGCATTCTACTAATACCTCATTCATAAGCCTCATAAAAGTTGAGGGAGCATTAGACAAACCAAATGGAATTATAAGCCATTCATACAAACCTTTTGTAGTTTTTAAGGTTGTCTTCCATTTATATCCTTCATTTATCTTGATTTGGTGGTAGCCACTCTTAAAATGAATCTTTCTTAAGTACTTTTCCTCCCCTAAACAATACATTAGGTCTTCAATTCTGGGTATTGGGAACCTATACCTAATAGTGATTCTATTAATGGCTCTAGAATCAGTATAAATTCTCCAAGCTCCTCCTTTCTTAGGTGCTAAAATAGTAGGGACTGCACATGGGCTTATGCTCTTTCTAATTAGGCCTTGGTCTAGTAACTCTCTGATTTGTTTGGCTATTTCCTCATTTTGTTGAGGGGTCATATTATAGGAATCTTTGTTGGGTAAGGTAGCTCCTGGTATGAATTCAATCTTGTGGCTAACAAGTCTCTTAGGAGGTAGGGGAGTGGGTTGGCCATCTTTCATAATGTCTCTATACTCTTCTAGTATTTCTTTTACCTCATTTGGTATCTCTGATTTGTTGACAACAACTTCATCTTTTGGCTTCAATACTAAAGTGAATCCAACTCCTTCTCCTTCTCCTAGATTCTTCAAGAACTCTTTCTCATCAACCATGAGCACACTTGGACTTGATGTCTTCATCTCTCCTTCTTCTATCAGTGACTGAATTTTGAAAGTCACTCCATCTTTCTTGAATGAGTATGCATTCTTGGTTCCAACACGCATGGCTTGTCTATAAAATTTCCATGGCCTTCCAAGTAGAAGGTGACATGCATCCATGAGAAGAATGTCACATCGAACTCTATCTTTATTCTTGTCAATGGTGAACTCTACCCATACATGTTCTCCTACAAACACATGGTGTCCTTTGTTGAGCCATGTAACCTTGTATGGATTGTCATGTGGAATCCTTTTCAAATTTAACTTGGTGGCTACCTCTTCACTAATGATATTATCAGTTGATCCTGAATCAATAATGACTCTACACACCTTCCCTATGATCTTGCAATTCAATCTAAAGAGTGCTCTCCTTTGGCTTGGTTCTTCTTTGCTTGGATCTTTGATTAAGGTCCTCTTTATCATGAGGTTCTCACCTTCCTCTAATTCTAATGGTACCTCAGATGGATTGTTTCTACAACTTGTTTCTTCTTGGACATAGTTAACTCTCTTCCCAACTCCTTTAGAAGTAGAACCTTTTTTAGGACACCTATAGGCAAGATTCCCTAGCTGATTAAAGTGGTAGGATTTCATGGTGGAAAAGAAGGATGCTCCTCTTCCTTGATTCCTGCTACTCCCTCCTCTCCAACTAGTGTTAAAGCCTCTACCTCTGTTGAAACCTCCTCTATTTGAGTTTCCTTCCTAATTTTTAGTGAGATTTTTCTCACTTTTTTTCCTTGAATCTGATCCTCTTCCAGCATAGCTTTCTTTTCCTCTTCCTTCTCTACCTCTACCTCTTCCTCTGAAGTTTGATTCTGATTATTTTTGTTCTTCTCTTCCACTTTCAATGCAAGTTGGAAACACTTATGGATGGTTGTGGGAGTCCACAAATTGATTTCCTCTTGGATATTCCATTTTAGGCCTCCAAGATATCTAGCCACCTTGATAGTCTCATCCTCTTGGACTCTTGACCTCAAGCACAACTTCTAGAATTCTTCAGTATACGTAGCCACATGCAAATATTTTTGTTTCAAACTCTGCCTCTTCTTGTGTAACTGGATTTCATAATCCTTAGGTAGGTAATGCTCCTTTACCTTGTTTAACATGGCCTTCCAATTTTAATTTGGATGCTTACCCATCTTCTCCCTCTCTTCTTAAAGGTATTTCCACCATGTTAATGTTGAACCTCTTAACCTTGACTTTGCAACTTTTACCTTTTGTGCTTCAGTTATGCCCTCACATTCAAAATGATTCTCAATACCTTCTATCCATTCCACAACTAGTTCACTGTCCATTTTTCCATTAAAGAATGGAATCTCTTCAAGAATTTTGCCTCCTAGGGCTCTAAGAGCTTTTAGAAATGTCTCCTCATTCATTGGAGGGTATGGTTTTAGGTATTATGTCTTCTTCATCAACTTTTTGTTTCCCTTTGTTGCCGCTGACTTCATCTCCATCTCTACTTTTACTTGCATCTACAACTTCTTGAAATTTTACCTTAATCTCATCCAGGGCTTCTTCAAAGAGTCTACCCCTTTCCCTTTGGTCTTCTATTACCCTCTTCTTCTCATCTACTTCCTTTGCAAGCTCTGCATTGGTCACCATCTTGTTTTCACCTACTAATACTGTTGGCTGGAACATCTACTGCACAAGCCCAATCAATTTTAGCTCTGATACCAATCTGATGCGGACAGAAGTCTCATTGCTACTACAGAGTCAGCTTGGATCTACTCTGAGATCTTTCCCCTAGACCTCTTAGGGTATTCACAACCCTAAACTGGAGTAAGCCACTATCAACTTTACCTCCCCTTCAAGACTTGGTACCCATCGACATGTTATTCATCCTCCTTGCTGAACCTACACAAATAGATTCATTCTACTCTCTCAATTAATGTTTTCTGAACATTGCTTTCATTCTCTTCCCTAGCCGGACTATTAACGAGCTCACCTAGGCTAAGATCTCCAGATTCGTTGTTGTTACTTCTCCTATAGAAAAAAGGAAACTATGTACAAGGGCTCCTCTCAAGCGCCATCCCAACACATTATTCTCACCATGTATTCAGGAATATTGAGGGGCCATTACTGTTTACAACCCAGAATAGGTGAAGAACTAACAACTTGCAAAATAGAAATAAAGTAAGCTAAGCTAATGGCATGAAAAATGAAGAAAAAAACTTGATATCCACTAAACACACAGTCTGCAACTTCTCATTACTAGAAATGAAATCAAACAATGCAAAATTTGCAACTCTCTAACTTTCCTGTAGCTCCTCTTCTTTTTCAATCTCTACTACTCTCTACATGAATGCTTGGGATGTTATTATTAACCATCCTCCCATTTGAAACAACCCTAACTACCCACATATTCATAAGCATCTCTTCAGGAACTGTTACAACTGCCCATACTATCCATAAAAGATAAGATCCACTTTTCACGGGTCATTACGACTGACTTTACTGAGAAACATTAATGCAAAACCGAGCACCAGTCTTAATTAGTTCCAGTGTTAACTGAAATTCAGTGTTAACCAAAATTCACAGTGTTAACCAAAATTCTCCCAGTGTTAACCAAAATTTAGTGTTAACCAAAATTCACAGTGTTAACTGAAATTCAGTGTTAACCAAAATTCACAGTGTTAACTGAAATTCTCAGTGTTAACCAAAATTCTCAGTGTTAACCGAAATTCACAGTGTTAACCGAAATTGTTAGTGTTAACTGAAAATCAAGAAACCAACTAAGCAACCTATCTAGACATGGATTGACCTAGTCATATCCATCTGAGGGAAAAACAAATGACCTTCTAAGGTCCACAAAAATCCTCCTGACTGGGCTAGAGTCAGCACATGCCCGAATCAAAGAACAAAGCAAGAAACATAGGGGGTTAATCTAGACGTGCTCCTGCACCACAAAGTCTCCAAAAATATATATAAAATCTTGATTTTATTTATTTAATTATTTATTTTTCTCAATAAAAGAAAAGACTCCTAAAAATAAATAAAATCTATATTTTATTTATTTATCTTAATCTTCGATAATTAAATGAAATCTTTAATTTATTTATTCTTTTCAATGAAAACATTTCTCTCCTAAAAATAAATAAAATCATTATTTTATTTATTTCTCTAAAATCTTCTCCAATTTAATAAGTTTTTTTAATTTTTTTTAATTTGCTTTTTCAAGAAAACTTCCACTAAAATAAATAAAATCTTTTTTATTTATTTATTATCTTCTCTCTTGCACATAATTAAATAATCTTTTAATTATTTAATGCTAATTAAGTCTTCAATTTCTACCACTCTTCAAATAAAAGAGTGTGTTTTATTTGGTTTAAAGCAGCTTTATTGAATCTCGTCCGTCCAAAATAAATCTCTTTCTTCAATCTCAACCATCGATCAGTCTGAAATCTCTATTTAAGCCTTCTTTTTTCTAATTTGAAGGAGGCCTGAATTAGAGTTTTAGAGAGCATATTTATTGTGCAGGTTTTTCAAGTGAATTGAAATCAACACATATTATCAATCACTTTTATTATATTCTTGAATCTCCCAAGTCATAAGCATTGCATACATCAACTCTGAGCACCATCAAAATGATGTTTCAAAAGGACAAGAGAGATGCAACATAAGCTTCAAGTGTCATTAAGTTTGCATTACTTTGCTTATGTATTTCTAAATATGATGCTTGTTATCTTTTTTCACTAGGCTCATTCATAGTAGATGTTTGATTTCTTTATTACAATCAGTACTACTAATCTCTTGTGTGAGTATGTAGAATAGGCCTATACAGTTAGTTCTATTCTACTTAAAGCATTAATTACAAATGTTTACTTACATCCTTAAACATAAATTCCTTACTATGCGATCACTACATGAAATCATCTCCATAATATTCATTTACTAACTACATTAATGATTAGATAACCATTCACTTGGGTATCTACTATATGTATCATCATTAAGATGCCTTCTATAACAATTACACTTCAAACATAAGATAGTTATCTCTTCAATAAATGCTTCCATTGCCTAATCATTCAACATGAATATTTAGACATTATTATGCATCCTAGGTATATTGGTGATTTAAACATAGTGTATTGAACATTCATTCCAATTACCAATGCATATATTTATATCTTTTACTAATCACATTTAAAGAATCATATTTAAACTGTAATAGATTTCCCCTTTTATTTGACCTAGAACTACCCATTAATTGTTGTCAATATAAATACACAAATATGTTCATAATTAAATCAACTTTCTTCTAGGAGTATACAATTAAATTAATACATATATATGAGTGTTGGTCCATAAAGGGGGGGGGGTGAATCAGACAAAATCAAATCAAATAATTAAACTTAGCACATTGATTCACACGATAGAACTGAGTATAGTAATGACTGACTCACCAAATAACTTAATAACTTAAACAACCATACATATCATAATATAAAAATAAATCATTCAAACTAAGTAAACACTATATTTCATGAGGAAACCCAATAATGGAAAAACCTCTGAGGGAATTGTTACCCACAATGAAAATGTAGCCTTATGAAGTATGCTTGGTTAAGAAATTATCATTTTAAAGATTACAAACACATTTTCTAGATGTGACCCTATTAGGGGACTTACCTTAGATCTATTAAGATCTTCACCTTGTTAGGAGTTATCTTGTTAGAGGTCTTTAAACACTCTTTCTGAATGTCACCTACTTCTAGGATTTTCAAATAGGACTGTTAAATCCACTCGGTTAAGAGATTTTTCATTGTTACAAATGCTAATAAGAAACGATATAGCTTTGATTTGTGAATATAGCAACTACATTTTCTTGGGTCAGATCCTTTATGCTCACATGAATACTAGCATCATATACTCCATTTGTCTATGCTCTAGACTATAGATTCTTCTCTTTCTTCTTCTCTACTATTCTTGGTAACTCTGTTCTTCAACTTCTCAATTTAAATTGCCAGCATCTCTTCTCTCATTAGTTAACATCCTTTATATAGACAAAAATTTTCTTCTTAATCTCGTTGGTTAGGTTTTCCATCTTTTATGCTTAACTGTTCGATCATCTTCTTCACAAATCTCTGCTAGGTAAACTATTTAACTTTTACCTCATAACTTGAACATTTTCTTGGAACTCTAACAATCGGGTTTAACCGCTTAATCTTCTCCTTAGATGTTATTGTTGCCCAAATTTCCCATTCTGTGCATTTGGTCTGGTTTGCCCTGTCTGGTTTCATCTGTCTTGTTTTTCCTGGGTTTCAGATCCTCACCAAAACCCTTAAAACCCAAAGTCTCTTATGTTTAAGCGAGGTGATAAACCCTAGGCCATGGCTCTTATATTTCGCAGTTACTTTTTCTAAGTTACTAAGAGCATGTGTTTTATTTCTCAGTCGCTTGATCACTTTGCCCTGGGCGAATATTCCTTTTCTTCTCCTGACTCTGCGTCTTCCTTGTGTCGCGTAGTCTCGTGAACCATTGGAATATTCCCTAGATGTCTTCTGACTTGGCTACCTCTCTTTAGTCGCATGATCGCCAGATAATGTCATAAGCCTTGGTGGAAGGTGGGTCCCAAGTCTTTGGTCGCTTGATCGCTTCAACC
>MU228406.1:2186348-2197783 GCA_018584345.1 Thuja plicata
ATGAGAATATGCATGTTTCATTTCATAAACCTAGACTCGTAATTTTTATTCCAACACCTTAATGAAATGATAATAGTTCATATAAGATAAAAAAATATCAATCCTACCCAATTTTAGTCCTATTGGAGCATTTTGACCACCTAGACCTCTTTAGGGCACTACAAGAACTTTAAGAGATGCACCAATACATTGTGGTCCTGAATGTTTGAATGAGTTGTGAAGCATAAAAATTTTATTCCTGGCATTTACATGTCAAATTGAATGTGTTAGCAGAGATGGTTCAATATCAGGATGAGCGGTTTTCAAAATATGTAATGTTTTAGCATTCAATTGCACAACATTACACATTTTTACATCAACCGAGATTGGGTGGGAAAAACAAAATGGAAGGGAATCTCCAAAATCCAAGATATTTTATTGTAGGTCTTTGTTACATGGTCTTTTAGCACTTGACGACTCATCGATACTCCTTAGGAGCTCTGAGAAATGGACTACTGAATATTGACAATTTTGTTGCCTGGTGTACCTTGAGGGACACTTGGCTCCATAGCGGTCGGCAACGTTTGAGCCTCTTTACCTCTATGGCAGGGTCATTCCTAGCATTCAAATGACATTTTTAAGCTATTTTTGAAGACGGTTTGATGCCACGATGAGCAATTTTCAAGATATGCAATCTATCAGCATTCAACTGCGTAACATTGCAAGTTTTGGCATCAACCAAGATTGGGTGGGAAAATAAAAATGGAAGCGAATCTCCAAAATATGAGATAGGTTATTGTAGGCCTCTATGAGATGGTCCTATAGCACTTGATGGCTTGTCGATACCCCTTGGGAGCTGTGAGAAATGAACTATTGAATATTGGCAATTTTGTTGCCTGGTGCACCTTGAGGGACACTTGGCTCCATAGCGGTCGACAAAATTTGAGCCTCTTCACCTGCATAGCAGGGTTGTTCCTAGCATTCACTTAGAATTATGAAGCTATTGGTGGAGACGGTTCAATGCCATGACAAGCGGTTTTCAATATATGCAATGTGTCAGCATTCAACTATGCAACATTGCAAGTTTTGGCATCAACCGAGATTGGGTGGGAAAATGAAAACGGAAGAGAATATCAAAAATCTGAGATAGGTTATTGAAGGCATCCATAACATGGACCTCTGGCACTTGACATCTTGTCGATACCTCTCATGTGCTCCGAGAAATGGACTACTAAATATCGGTAATTTGGTTGCCTGGTGCACCTTGAGGGACACTTGGCTCCATAGTGGTTGACAATGTTTGAGCCTCTTCAACTCCATGGAAGGGTCATTCCTAGAATTCACCTAGAATTCTTGAGCTATTGGAAGAGATGGTTTGACACCATGACAAGCGGTTTTCAAGATATGCAATGTGTCAGCATTCAACTGCGCAACATATCAAGTTATGGCATCAACGGAGATTGGGCGGGAAAATGAAAATCAAAGAAAATATCCAAAATCTGAGATAGGTTATTGTAGGCCTCCATGACATGGTCCTGTAGCACTTGATGTCTCATTGATACCCCTTGGGAGCTCCAAGAAATGGACTACTAAATATTGGAAATTTTGTTGCCTGATGCACCTTGAGGGACACTTGGCTCCATAGAGGTTGGAAATGTTCAAGCCTCTTTTCCTCCATGGAATGATCATTCCTAGAATTCATCTAAAATTCCAGAGCTATGGGTGGAGACGGTTTGATGCCACGACAAGTGGTTTTCAAGATATGCAATGTGTCAGCATTCAACTGTGCAACATTGCAATTTTTGGCATCAACTGAGATTGGGTGGGAAAATCAAAATGGAAGTGAATATCCAAAATACAAGATATGTTATTGTAGGGCTTTGTGACATGGTCTTGTATCACTTGATGGCTCATCGATACCCCTCGGGAGCTCTAAGAAATGGACTACTGAATATCGGTAATTTTATTGCCTTGTGCACCTTGAGGGACACTTGGCTCTATAGTGGTCAGAAATTTTCAAGCCTCTTTACCTCCATGGAAGGTTCATTCCTAACATTCACCTAGAATTCTATAACTTTTGGAAAAGATGGTTCAAAGTCATGACAAGCAGTTTTCAAGATATGCAATGTGTCAGCATTCAACTGTGCAACATTGCAAGTTTTGGCATCAACTGAGATTGGGTGGGCCAATGAAAATGGAAGTGAATCTATAAAATATGAGATAGGTTATTGTAGGCCTCTATTACATGGTCTTGTATCACTTTATGTCTCATCAATACCCCTCGAGAGCTCTGATAAATGGACTACTGAATATCGGTAATTTTGTTGCCTGGTGCACCTTGAGGGACACTTGGCTCCATAGCGGTCGACAATGTTTGAGCCTCTTTGCCTCTGTGGAAGGGTCATTCCTAGCATTCAATCCGCATTTCAGAGTTTTTGGTGGAGATGGTTTGAAGCCATGATGAGTGGTTTTCAAGATATGCAATGTGTCAGCATTCAACTCCACAACATTGCATGTTTTGGCATCAACCGAGATTGGGTGGGAAAATGAAAATAGAAGTGAATCTCCAAAATCCAAGATAATTTATTGTAGGCCTCCATGACATGGTCCTTCAGCACTTGATATCTTGTTGATACCCCTTGGGAGCTTTGAAAAATAGACTACTGAATATCGACAATTTTGTTGCCTGGTGCACCTTGAGGGACACTTAGCTCCATAGCGGTCGGAAATGTTTGAGCCTCTTTGCCTCCATGGTAGGGTCCTTCCTAGAATTCAACCATCATTTTGGAGCTTTTGAAAAAGATAGTTTGAAGCCATGATGAGAAGTTTTCAAGATATGCAATGTGTCAGCATTCAACTGTGCAACATTGCACGTTTTGGCATCAACCGAGATTGGGTGGGCAAATGAAAATTGAAGTGAATCTCCAAAATCTGAGATAGGTTATTGTAGACCTCCATGACACATTCCTATAGCACTTGACAGATCATTGATACCCCTTAGGATATATGAGAAACTAAATACTAAATATCAGTAATTTTGTTGCCTGGTGCACCTTGAGGGACACTTGGCTCCATAGCGGTCAGCAATGTTTGAGCCTCTTTGCATCTATGGAAGAGTCAATCCTAGTATTCACCTAGCATTCTAGAACTGTTGGCAGAGATAGTTTGAAGACACAATGAGTGGTTTTAAAGATATGCAATGTGTCAGCATTCAACTGCACAACATTGCAAGTTTTGGCATCAACCAAGATTGGGTCAGCAAATGAAAATGGAACCGAATCTCCAAAAACTGAGATAGGTTATTGTAGGCCTCCATGACATGGTCCTATATCAATTGACAGATCATCAATATCACCTAGGAGATCCGATAAATAGACTACTGAATATCAATAATTTTGTTGTCCGGTGCACCTTGAGGGACACTTGGCTCCATAGCGGTCAACAATGTTCTTCACCTCTTCACCTCTGTAAGAGGGTCATTCCTAGCATTCAACCAGAATTCTAGAGCTATTGGTAGAGATGGTTGGAATCCATATTGAGTGGTTGGAATAATGAATAATCTTCATGTGTGTCTCCCAATCCTTGAACAACCACAACCTAGGGTTCTTCATACAATACTGTCTAAGCCATGTACCAGTTACAACCACTTCTCCTGTAGGGTAGTCTAATCCTTCATCATCTATAATCGAGTGATCCAATTTATTTTTGGCCTGAACATAATGACACAAATAATAATTTCTCCCTTCATCATTGTCTTCAGGTGCAATAACAGTAAAAACATGGTCTGCAATGATAGAATCATAACAAGGAGATTAATTCAATGAATACTTATGATAAAGTACTAAATTTGAGATTATTTACATGAGTTGACAATTTACCTAGTTGCACTAGATTAGACAAATGGTCAAAGTTAATGGATGATTCCATTTGTGTTATTTTCAATGTTGTTGGGGGACGATAGGAGTTAAGTGGGCTCAAAATTCATGTAGACCATTCGTTGACCTATTCCTTTGACTCACACCCATCCCAATCTTCATCTACGCATGATGAACAAAAGCATGCCATATATCACATGTGGATGATACATGAACTTGAATTAGAGCTTCTAAAAGAGTGTAGCTCACTTGATCCTATTAATGTACAACAATCCTTGTATGGTGCAATGATAGTTTCATCCATCAGCCAAAAACATCTACGAACCATAGACTCACCTTCATTACCTAGACTCATTGTGCCATTACACCACTGGACAATACATCTTGCATCTGACAATGTTTCTTGTTCTTTTTACTTTAATTCTTGGTGTGCTAAGGCCCTTTTCATACATGCACCTGCACCATCGTGCTCTCCCTTTCCATGACCAGCCTTTGTAAAATTCCACATATATTGAATACCAGTGTTCGTATGCATCCTGCTCAGCCAATAAAACATCCGAGAATTATTGAATTGTGATGCACAATTGTCTGACCATATGATGTGTCGATGATATGACATGCTCCTATTACTCAAATCACCATAAAATAGATGAAATAAACCATGTACAAAATCTATATAATGTGAATGATCATCACTGATGTAAAAATGATACTCCCTCAATATCTTCCTATTTTGCTCTATACTTTTAGGTGAATGCATAAATGATATATGAAAAAATATAGGAACTTGTTGAGAGCTATAATACTTTTCTTGCACCTCATTTTGTGGTTGTAGAGTGTAGTTCTCTGCGAATTCGACAACTGAAACAATGGTATCAAGTGGGAATGTGTCCTTGCACAACTTGAATTTCATATCCAACCATCGAGCTCTATGTGTAATGCCTTGCATACTCATACACAATCTTGTCACAAAAAAACTAATGAACTAATAAAATGGAATCTTTTCAATTACTAAATCACATCTTTTAGCCTCCTTTCCATCTTTTAGAGCATATGCGACTGTCTTATATTTTCCAAAATCCACTTTTTCATTCCCAATTGCATGTGTACTCTCCATATGTTGACAAATTGGAAAATGTTGCAAACCACCACAATCTATGCATGTACCATTCAAGCATGCAAGCTTGTAAAATTGTTGACCATACGCTCTTTCACATAAAATTGTAGTAATTAATTCCCTTGAAGATGTAGGTGGGTCTTTTATGTTACAATCTTGCAAAACATTGTTAAAATGCAAATCTACACATATATGCTTGTAAACATTAAAATGGTTAGAAAAGTCAATATGTACACTACAAAAACAAGTTGTGCATGTGTGATTTATCTTCACATAAAAAGGTTTAGCCATTTCAAAATATCTTTGACTAATTTTAAATTTAGGATATGTATGTATAAATTTTGCAAATAATTGTGTCTGAGTTGAATCCAAAAAATGTTTTGGATGTGGAATGTGGATTTTACTACCAATCCTCCTTACAACGTCTCATTGATTGGGAGATACTCATGTGTTATTCTTCCAAAAGTCTTCAATCATGGATTTTAAAGCTTCAATAATTGATTTATCCTTCCGCAGTAGTCTACCAGAAAATGGTCATAACTCATTGTTATTTGGATCTTCCACTCTTTGACACCTTCCCACAGCTCTCATTAGAGACTTTCTACTTATTTTCAATGCTTTTCTTGTCTTTCTAATGAGTCAATATTTCTTCATTTGAGTGCTTACTATTGTTGATGTAAGTACATGTCATGTGACATTAC
The DNA here is from genome assembly GCA_018584345.1 of Thuja plicata. Lineage (NCBI taxonomy): Eukaryota > Viridiplantae > Streptophyta > Pinopsida > Cupressales > Cupressaceae > Thuja > Thuja plicata. The sequence continues at coordinate 2,192,021 of MU228406.1, forward strand.
TATCTTTTGTGCGTGATGTAGAACCCACACTCTCATATGAAATCATTGGATTCTTTACAATAAATTTTTCACTTGACTCATCCATCGTTATTAGCACAAGAATCTTCATGATGGGCCAAAATTTTAGATTTCTCATCATTTTAACAAATAGTTGACATCTTCCTGTCATATTTAAATTCTCAAAAAATAATCTCCAAATACGGTTAGCATTTCTTTGACAAGTACGCTTGGTAATCTTGTCAGGCATTTGTTGCAAAATGTTAGTATCAATATCAATCAAATATTTTGGCTTTCTGTAAATTATTCTAGGAGGTGTTTTCAACTATTGAGTGGAATCAACACTAAAAAAATCAACAACATTATGTATCAATTGTGTACCTTCAACTGAAGTTGACGTACCTTCAAATTGAGATGTGAAACATGGATCCTAACCAACTTGAGATGATAATGGTGTGCCTTCAACATGAAATGATGTTGTGCCTACACCTTCATATATAGATAATGGTATGCCTTCAACATGACATGATGTCATTGTACACCTTCAGATGTAGATAATGGTGTGCCTTGAACATGATACAATGGTGTGCCTTCAAGATGATACAAGGGTGTGTCTCCAAGATTGGATGGTCATGTCTCTTCAACTCTTTATCTATATCATAGCAATGCATGTACAAATAGACTCTTTATTCACAATTCACATGTTAAAAATTAAAAACTTACCTCAATGGATCACTTTTGGTGAAGATTGATTGACTTTCATTCTTTGATGTTGACTTCTGAACAAAAATGTGTTGCAAATCTATATAATATACTTCTTTGTGATTTTCAACACCATGAAAAGAAAATATTTGTTGAGCAGACTTTAAAAAATACACAGCAATAGTAAAAAGTGGGCCTCTTTCATGAGTTTCTTAACTTTATTACCATTTTTTGTGTTCTTACATAGGGAACACTCCCTATAGGGAGTATGCCCTATGTTAGACAGAATAAGAGAGAGAGAGAGAGAGAGAGAGAGAGAGAGAGAGGATCACTTTTGGTGAAGATTGGTTGACTTTCATTCTTGGATGTTGACTTTTGAACAAAAATGTGTTGCAAATTGATAGAATATACTTCTTTGTGATTTTGAAGAGAGAGAGAGAGAGAGAGAGAGAGAGGGGGGGGTCGTAAGACCCATTAATGGTTCATACAACTCATTAATGGTTCCTACAACCCATTTTGACACCTTAAGACCCATTAGGAAGCCAAAAAGTACATCTTAGGGGTGCTAAAGTGTCTTAAGGGGTCTTAGGACCTATTAATGGGTTATCCAACCCCTTATGACATGCTACGACCCATTACGAATCCTAAGAGTGCATCTTAGGTGTCTTAGGGGGTCCTAAGACCCATTAATGGTTCCTACAACCCCTTATGACACCTTAAGACCCATTAGGAAGCCTAAAAGTACATCTTAGGGGTCCTAAGGGGTCTTAAGGGGTCTTAGGACCTATTAATGGGTTCGACAACCCCTTATGAAATTTTATGACCCATTATGAAGCCTAAGACCACATCTAAGGGGTTGTAAGGTGTCTTAAGGGGTCCTAAGACCCATTTATGGTTCCTACAATCCCTTATGACACCTTAAGACCCATTAGGAAGCCTAAGAGTACATATTAGGGTTCCTATTGTGTCTTAAGGGGTCTTAGGACCTATTAATGAGTTCTACGACCCCTTATGACATGTTACAAACCATTAGGAAGCCTAAGAGTGCATCTTAGGGGTTGTAAGGTGTCTTAAGGGGTCCTAATACCCATTAATGGTTCCTACAACCCCTTATGACACCTTAAGACTCGTTAAGAAGCCTAAGAGTACATCTTAGGGGTCCTAAGGTGTCTTAAGGGGTCTTAGGACCTATTAATGGATTCTATGACCCCTTATGACATGTTACGACCCATTAGGAAGCCTAAGAGTGCATCTTAGGTGTCTTAAGTGGTCCTAAGACCCATTAATGGTTCCTACAACCCCTTATGACACCTTAAGACCATTTAAGAAGCCTAAGAGTACATCTTAGGGGTCCTAAGATGTCTTAATGGGTCTTAGGACCTATTAATGGGTTCTAAGAACCCTTATGACATGCTACGACCCATTAGGAAGTGTAAGAGTGCATCTTAGGTGTCTTAAGGGGTCCTAAGACCCATTAATGGTTCCTACAACCCCTTATTACACCTTAAGACCCATTAAGAAGCCTAAGACTACATATTAGGGGTCCTAAGGTGTCATAAGGGGTCTTAGGACCTATTAATGGGTTCTATGACCCCTTATGACATGTTACAAACCATTATGAAGCCTAAGAGTGCATCTTAGGGGTCGTAAGGTGTCTTAAGAGGTCATAAGACCCATTAATGGTTCCTAAAACCCCTTGTGACATGTTAAGACACATTAAGAATCCTAAGAGTACATCTTAGGGGTCCTAAAGTGTCTTAATGGGTCTTAGGACCTATTAATGGGTTCTACGACCCCTTATTGTTAGATTAGATGAAAAACTAATCTCCCAAGAACACCTACATGCATAACCCTGTCACATGAAAGATGCAAAAGAAAAGAAAGAGAAGAAAAATATGGAGGCCAAAAGATAAGAGGCATCATGTTCACATTTAAAAGAATAATCTTCTATTATGAACAATATCACCATTATGAAATACAAAGAGGTGATTCCTTAAAAAGGAATCATGAAACCCTAAAAGGGAAACCCTAAGATTGGCTTAAGCAACTAGAGTGAATAGGTGAGTTAGTAATTAGATCAAAATGATTTAATTAATAACCCAAAAGGTCTATTATTCTAACACCCCCCCTTAAGATAATCTTAGGGAGAAGAAAAAACTAGGAGACTACTGCAGAAAGCAAGAAAGATTGGTCCCAGCAACAAAGGCCTGATCAGGTACCCAAGTACAAGAAATCTCTGTAAAGCGGGGAAATAGAGAAAACCCAAAGGGAAAAATGCTACCCCAAAAAGAGATAAACTAGATGAAAGAAATAAAACCTCCAATCTAGGGAATGTCCCAAAGAAAGGAACAAGAAAGAGCATTTATAGCATCTCTGAAGCATAAAGCTGCAAACACTATCAGAAGTAACTACTGGAACCCCCATTGAAATAGTGCATGACCAGGTAGAGAAGACAAAGTATGAAGAGCTAATCAATCGAAGAGGTGACCTTCAAAAGTAGGAATGAACGAGTGTCTTTATAGCAGATGATCCATCTCACCAAAATGCATAAGTGCCTAGCCACTGCATCCACCTAGTACATAGGAACAAAAACTAAATATGTAGATCACTCAACCAAACCAAGGAAGAAAAATAACCAATAGGTGAACCCCCCCATAATGCTGAACAGGGAGAGGTGTGAAAGAAACACTGAAATGCAATGCCAGAAACAACTGCAAGAAGAAGAATCAGGAACACCTATAGTGCAGAAGAAGGTACAAGCACAAGATAAAGGGCAGTGTCAAAGTAGAATAAATGAGCTTCTAGACACACATCATGGCACAAATTTCATAGAAGGGACACTCACTTGACAAAGGTGGATGAGAACATAAGGTAAAACCATCATAACCCCCCCATGGCACTTTATAACTGAGTTCAAGAACAAACAAAAACAAGGTGCTTGAAATCCCAGATATGCAAAAATAGGCACTTTATCTTAGTGCATTTACAGAAAAAGGAATGCAACAGAAGATAAGTATATAATGCTTAGAAAGTCAGAAAGAAGAGTGAGCCAGAAAAATAGAGGAAGAGATCCCAGGACCTGTAGAACCCAAGTAATCCGCTAGAGTGTGAAAGTGAAAAAATTGAAGGAGAAATAACCTGGAGTAGAATCTGGATAAAAGACCCCTACCACTAGAAAACTCACTAAACTAGCTTTTTGACAATAGCTAGTTTGCCAAAAAATAGAGTCCGGATGAGAAAGATATGGCTCTTGGAAGGAAAAAATAAATATCAGACTTTGACAAAAAAAATACTATCAAAATGGAAGAACCCATAACCCCAACCTCCACGATCTAAAAGAGCTCAGAAAGAGCTTTCTGATGATATAAAGAAGTCAGAAAAAGGCCTCTGTTTGCTCCAGATAGAGAAAAAACACCATCAGAGGGAAAAAGGTTCCAAGAAAAAAAATTTAGCCCCTGGGGCTTAAAAATTCCTAGCCCTTGGGCATATGGCATGCACAAGGGGCTGAGGGTGGAGCCCTTGGTCACCAATGTGACCGCCATAGGGGTGAAGAGTGTAAGGAAACTCAGGCGCGGAAACAGCTTCCTACACTAATCTCTATAGGAAAGTATTGTGCAAATTATTTTAAATCCTTACAATTTTAGATTTGTTAACTAATTTAACAATGATATTGCAGCCACATACCATGCATATAGAAAATAAAGAATGACACAATGATTTACCCTAGGGAAAACCTTTCAGTAAAAAACCCCAGCACTCCAAAACCTGCACAATGTATTATCTTCAACACAACGGTTACAACACACTTGCAATGCAAGTTCTTTCAGGAGACAATCGACACTCTAAGACAAATCCAGTAGCACCTGATCATACCAACAATACACTCTTTTCGTATCCTTTCTTGTAACCCTAAAAAACACTTACATCATGCGCTTTCCTTTTTAGGGCAACTTCCAAGGATAGTCGTATTATGGTTTTACCATTCTCTGAGAAAATAGGAACCCTAACTTTATCAGTTGCCACATATCTTGCATGTCTTCATATGTCATTGAAATCTCCTAGAAATAGCTCTTATGTGTCATAGGAATCTGTCATAACCATATTAGCCATGATCTCCTTACACACAATTCAAGATGCCAACACATTAAGTGGAGTGACACATCAACATGCCAAATAGACACGTACACTCACACTTAATTACATTATTTGCAAGAAAATACATTTTACAAAACAAACAATAAGAATAGGAATTATCCAAGGTTGATATACCTTATTCCTAACATTATCCCACTTGTCAAACACCTTGTAAGAGCAATAGGAACATAACAGGAACTAACCGCTATAGGCCAAAAGGCCCATAGACTCCGAACACCATATGAACTTTGTAGTGCCCAGTGGTTTCATTAGTGCATCTACAACATTCTTCACAGTATCTACCTTCTTCAAATTTACCTTTCCATCTTCCACCATATCTCTCACAAAGTGGAATTGCACATCAATGTGCTTCGTTCTTGCATGGAAAGTTAGATTCTTTGCAAGACAAATAATGCTCTGACTGTCACACCAAACAGTAATCTGTTCTACATCAACACCAACATCAGAACACAATCTCCTAAGCCAAATGGCTTCGTTACAAGCATGAGTAGTAGCCATGTACTTAGCTTCTATAGTGGACAAAGCAACCACAGGTTGTCGCTTACTCATCCAACTAATGGCACCACCAAACATAATGAACACATAAGAACTGGTGGATCTCCTACTATTAATATCACCTGCCCAATCTAAATCCATAAACCCAAAAATATAAACTGAATGTGGAGATCCAGAAGAGTTACCATGGTAACATATGGAGTAATCTGATGTACCCCTCAAATATCTGAATACTCACGTAACTGCATCCCGATGTACTCGTCCGGGGTTAGCCATAAACTGACTCGGGACTCCCACTGCTTGGGCAATGTCTGGTCTAGTACAGACCATAGCATACATAAGACTGCCAACTGCACTAGCATAAGGTACTCTACTCATGTCCTCCACCTCACTAGGATATTTTGGACAATCATC
>MU228406.1:2211970-2228865 GCA_018584345.1 Thuja plicata
AAGAAGACACCCTATGAGCTATGGTATGATAAAACACCCAATGTAAGTTACTTCAAAATCTTTGGTAGTCAATGTTATATCTTAAAGGATGATAGAAATGGAAAGCTTGATGCCAAGAGTGATGAAGATATCTTTCTAGGGTATTCCATCAAAATAAAGGCTTATAAATGTCTTATTAAGGCCTCTAGCAAAATTGTTGAAAGTGCAAATGTGAAGATAAATGAATTTGCAAAAAAGAATGAGTTGGAAGGCACAAAAGAACTAGAGGTCTACAACAAGTTTGTATAATGTGAAGAACCTAACACTCTACCTGAGCAATAGTGTTTAATTCCAACGCAACAGAAAGTTGTAACCGACGGTCAAGCTGCAAATACCGACGGTCAGGATAATAATCAAAATAATGTACAAAGTGAGGAAGAACAGAATGAAGGACAAAATGATGATCAAGATGATAGACAAAGAGTTGAACTAGTTCTTGCCAGATATGTAAGAAGGAACCATCTAGAGATCTAGATCATAGGAGATAAGAAAGATGGTACTAGAACAAGAAGTAAGTCTCTAAACACAATTTCTTTAATTTGTGAGTTTGAGCCAAAATATGTCAATGCTGCACTTGATAATGAAGAATGGATAAGTTCTATGAATGATGAGATTGAGTAGATTGAGAAAAATAAGACATGGTCACTTGTACCAAGACCAGATGACAAGAATGTCATCGGTACAAAATGGATATTCAGGAATAAGCTGAATGAGAATGGAGAAGTCACAAGAAACAAAGAAAGACTAGTATGCAAGGGGTATGCACAAGAGGAAGGTATTGACTATGGAGAGACCTCTGCACCCATTTCTAGGCTAGAAGGTGTAAGAATACTACCTGCTTATGTTGCATTCAAAGGATGAACAAGGTATACCAGATGGATGTCAAGTCAACATTCCTAAATGGAATACTTGAAGAAGAGGTATACATTGAGCAACCAGAAGGTTTTGTAGATCCAGACAAAAGAAACATGGTATGTAGATTTTATAATGCCTTGTATGGATTGAAACAAGCCCCTAGAGCCTGGTATGAATGACATCATTCCTATCTTATAAGTATTGGATTTGTAAGGACTAGTGAAAACAATAATCTTTATTTGAAGGAAGATATTGATGCTAACACTTTGATTCCTAAAATATTTGTTGATGTAAGTTGACAAAGGAGGACAAGACATCAGAGGTAAATCAGACTTTGTATAGATCAATGATTGGAAAAATCATGTATGTTGTACACACTGGACTAGATATTGCACATGCAGTAGGAATAGTTGCAAGATTTTTTGCTAATCTCAAAGAATCACATATGAATGCATGGATCAAATAGTTACTGGAAGGTATACATATGAAGATTCTAGAACCAGTAATTATCTATTATGATAACACTAGTGCGATAAACATTTCCAAGAATCCAGTCATGTATGCTAAGACTAAACACATTGCCATCAAGTATAATTATTTGAGAGAACAAGTTCAAGAAAAGGAGGTGACACTTGAGTATGTGCAATCCAAAGAACAATTAGTTGATATCTTCACCAAGCCAGTCCCTAAGGATGCATTTGAGTACTTGAGAAAGAGACTAGGGGCCAAACCCTTGTCTACTAGTCAGTAAAATGACTAGAAGGCTGCATCAGCCTACATATTATCAGAATATCATTAATGTTCATGCAAGCAAAGAGATGAACTTCAAAGCTACATATATATATAGACAAGTATATATCATCACCGAGCACCAGAGCATATTGTTGTATTACTAATGGATAAGGAAAATTCAAGGAATATATTATGGATGGAGAGAAATGCTTGTTTGACATTAATGTCAGATATTTTTAAAGTAACTGTTTGGCATTATTGTCAAAGGGAGAGAGATTATCCATATTATCACATCTTTGTGGAAAGGGAGAGAGATTATGCATTATCACATTACTCCAACATGGAGAGATTATATCCTTAGGGAGAGATATTGTATGAAAAGATTATACAAAGGGAGAATTGTAGAGAAGAGGAAAAGACACAAAAAGAGAAGAATAGTCAAGGGAGAGAAATTGACACAAGGATAGGACACAACACATTAGAAGACAGAGAGCTGCAAGAATCAAATCTAAGCTAAAATAGAGCTTACCGATGGTCAGACATTTATCAGTTAACAGAACAAATAGATTGGTAGTTTGATGAATCTCAACTACTGTATTAGAAATAGTATAGTGTGATAATATAGTATGTTGCCATCAATGGAGAGATTGATGACATGTAACTGATTGAATGTTTGATAATGTTAAGTTGAAGATAATGCAGATCATTAAATTAGTTAATAGAATATATTGTCATTGATGTCAACTTGATATCATCTGTAGAGTCATGTACATAATACCAAAGACTTCAGAGAACCAAAGGAACCAAAGTTATGCTTTCAGCAATGCATAAAAGTCAAGTATTCACTAAGTGACAAAAAACACTGATGAAGTGCACACTAATGGACAGAGCAAAGAAGAACAATCATAGTGATACTCGATGATCAGAAGCATAGTGTTGCCCAATGAAGAAAAACCATAGAATTCCAGATGAGAAATTTAGAAGGTTTCCTGACGACCAAAGATACAGAGTTTCCCGACGAGTAAAATTCCCATGATGCCCAATGGACGGAGATCACAAAGATAATTGGAGTCTCACTAATATATTAGTCAGTTGTCATTAACAACTAACTACAATGGTGATTGACAGAATAGAGAGTTTAGAAAATGACAAAATATCTAGCTGGCAGAGCTAAATATAGACTTAACTAGTTGTCTACTTTGTTTTATTTGACCAGAGATAAGTTATTGATTTAAAGATGATTTTTCCAATTGGAAAGAAGATATATCTATGAGACAAATCATGAGTTATGCTTTAAATCTAATTGGTTGGATTGTTTATCATGCCAAGAATCAAGAACCAAGAAATAATGAATGTTATGTCTATATAAGAGACAAGCTTAATTCATTTACGAATGGGATTAAGGGGAGTGAATAGAAAGAGGATGCTGAGGAGAAACTAATGAAGAACAAATTCATGCAGTTCTAATCAAACAAGCTGAAGGAAGAGCTAAGGAATTCTATAGACACTGACGAACAGTGAGCATAGCATCACAAAGAAAAAAGTGTGGAGTACAAGGATTGAATTGATACATTGGTCATAGAGGTAATGTACTTAAATAGATCTAAAAATCTCCAATTCAAGTTGCAATATGAATATGTCATAGTGTTTCAGTTTAACCACTGAAACATCAAGTCTCTTGATCGAGCAGGACTTAACAGTCTTCTATATATTGAGGTACATCTCAAGGAGTGCCAAAAAGGTTGATTCATGAAAGTAGCATTGGACTTGCCCGATACATATTAACAGTCTAAGAAGGAGGCTGATTCAAGGATAGTAGCAATAGATGCCCAATACTAAGTGACAACCTCTATGTATAAGATCCTCTAACAAGGTTGCACTTAACACTATGTTTGTAACCTTTAACAAGGTTGGATCCTAACATGGCTCACTTCAAAAGAGTGAAAATTTGGGGTACCGGTCCCAATGATTTTTTCACTTAATAGGGTTTCCATGTTAAAAATTCATGTGTTATGTGTGTATGATTCATTTCTTTACTGTTTTGCATCTTACATAGATAACTTTGGATTGATCAGTATACTCTCCTTATTTACTCAATTTTAGTAAATAGTTATACTGCTTATCAGTAATCAAGAAAGAATAAGGATTGACAAAAAAATTGAGAAACAGTCAATCATTATTAGTATTTCATGGCATACATCTTGTAGGGACATAATAATCTAAGATTTATTGATTGGTGGTTAAGTTTGAAGGATAAATTTTTGAGGCCATTGATTCAGACCCCCCCCCCCCTCTCAATTATTACTAACAGACTATATAGGAAAAACCCTTCTCTTCCAAATGCTTTTGTTCAACCTTCAATCCATAATTATTGCATAATTTGGTATATGTATTAAAGATAGAACTTGAACCAATATCTCCAATCTTACAATGGATGAAATACCTTATATCCTTAGTCAATAAAACACCATGGGCTATCAAAGACGTAGTGGATGTGGGATCATTCTCTGCCGCCTTCAACAGATGCAATTTGAATACTAGTCTCCGGTCGTTAGTAACTTTAACCAATACAAAAGTGGACATGATGATTTGCTTCATGAAATATAGAAAACAACCTGTGTAATTAATAAATACCACTTCATTGGTCGATGTGAGTTCTTCTAACACTTCTTTAAATTCTAGGACAAAATCAAAACTTCAAATAGGAAATTACTTATAATCAGCTTAGAATCACCCACAAGTGCTCTTCTTAGGTCATAGAAGGCATTCCGACAAATGAACTAACTCTCACTCAAATTTTCAACCATCTCCTGTCTCTTAGCCCTAGAAATATTCAACTAATGCTTAAGTTTCTCAATCATATCTTCAGCCTCTGAAAGTTTCCTTCTATAAAATTACTTGTATTCCTTAAGGACCTCTCCCAAGCTATTAGGCTTCTTCAATGAAACCTGTTGGAATAGTCCCATGGGATAACTGAGAGGGGGGTGAAGTAGTTATCAACTAGTTTAATCTTTTCTTCAATTAATTATAGAATAATATTAAGAATTAACACATTCAGATAATACAAGATAGAAAACAACAATTTTAGTTTTGGGAAAACACAATAGGCAAAAACCTCAGTGGGAATTAGCATCCACAAAGAACTATTCTTGAGTATAATTATCTCTATTAGGAGATCTTGCAACCCTGTTAGAAGTTGTTCTTTACAATGCAATAAGTACAGTGACCTAGTTAAGGGTTTTACCATGTTAGGAGTATTTTACAACTAACCCTGTTAGGGGTGAGAACTCACTGTGCAAAAGCTCACTGCTAAAATGATGAAGGCTACAACCTTCAGTAAAATAGATATGCACTACATCTAATAAATGAACTATTTGAGTAGACCTGATGTCTTGATCAGTTCCAGTGTGTTGTATACTTCCACTTCTTCTTCACATAGATCTTTTCTTGATGAATGAAATGTCTCCACTATCCCACAACAATGGACATTCTATTCTATATTTTTTCTATCTCTTTTCTTATCATTCACACTTAGCGTTCACCAAATGAAATAATATAAGTATCTTCCTAAAAGATGTGATCTTTGTCGGCCTTAGGAGTCCCTTCAATACTTCTTTAGTTGGCCACATCAAGCATGTAACCTGATTAGAATCACACAACCCAAACTAAATACATGCAACACTTCACAAAGTTGGGTTCACCAAATTAACTCCAACTTCACGATTCTAATAGAACACGTTTGGAACCTTTAGATAATTATCTTTAACTCATAACTAAACATGAATACAAAAACACATATCCCAAAGATAGGCGTAACTCAAGAAATAATGTAATTACGTTGGCTCTTTACAGATAGTCTTCAGTCACTGTAACTGCTATAACTGATTAACATAACTCAACTAAAACTTCATATGTGACTCGACGTGAATGCACATAGCATATAGAACATGTATACATCATGGAAGTAAACATGCATAGTTCCAAAACATCTGTACTAATAATTGCATATGAAACATCGCTGTGTATTATATGTTGTCATCAATGACAAACATACAATCAATTATTTGCATAGAAGCAAATCTCCAATAATCTCCCCTTTGACATTGATTGCAACATATTATATCATCAACTAAAAGTGTCTTCCTTATTTTTACAATCTTCTCAATATCCTTGTTAAAATTTTCTCTTCACTGCTGCTTCATTTCTAACTGTATACTATCCCAAAGTATATGCTCCCCCTTACTAATACTCCCCCTTTGACATCAATGGAAAATGATGTTAAACACCATTAGGAATAGGTACTACTTTAGAAGTAGAGTAGTCAACCATTCATCAGTCACCAAGGACTGATGTTCTTGCTACAAATTCTAATCAGACTCGGGAAAGGGAATTACTCCCAGCTTCTCCCTGAGATACTCGAAAGTATCTTTTGATAATGGCTTCGTAAAAATATCTGCTAATAGTTCTTTAGTGCTCACATAATCCAACGTTACTTCTCTATCTACAACTTTTTCTCTTAGAAAGTGGTATTTGTTCTCAATGTGTTTTTTCTTTGTGTGCATCATAGGGTTCTTTGACATGTTGATAGTACTAGTGTCATCACAGTGAATAATAATAGGATAATCAATATGAATACCAAAGTCTTTAATCATCTATTTGATCCAAACTATTGTTGAGAAATTCAATGCTACTTCAAAATACTTAGCTTCTGTTGTTGACTGAGAGATACAATTCTGATTTTTACTTGTCCAAGTGACCAATCTGTCTCCGAGAAATATTGCTCCTCCTGATGTACTCTTTCTGTCATCAACAAAACCTACCCAATCAACATTAGTATACACATGAAGTTGTATATTCTCTGAGTTAGGATACCATAAACCATAGTCTATAGTTCCTTTTAAGTATTTGAATATTGCTTTTATTACCATTAGGTGACTTTACGTATGTTTAGCTACAAATCTTCCAACAATGCCAACTGCATTAGAAATATCAGGTCTAGATTGAGTAAGGTATATGAGTTTTCCAATCATCGAATTGTATAGAGTCTTGTCAACTACTGTGGAATCATCATCTTTAGAAAGCTTGCTTCCTGTTATCATGGGGGTGCTTATTGGTTTGCAATCTTCTATTTTGAAAGTCTTCAATATCTCTTTCACATACTTAGACTGATTTATGAATATGCCTTTGTCTATTTGTTTTACATTCAATCCAAGAAAATATTTGATAGGTTTAATCATGCTCATTTCAAACTCACTTTTCATCTCCTTGGTGAATTCTACACTTATTTTTTCATTACCTCCAAAGATAATGTCATCAACAAAAATGGAAATGAGTAGTAATCCTTCATCTCTTTCTCTTATGAATAAATTACAGTTTGCTACTCCTTTTTTGAATCCTATCTTTATTAAGTAACCATCAAGTCTCTCATACCAACTCTTGGGGCCTGTTTAAGTGCATAAATTGATTTCTTTAGTCTGCATACCATGTCTGGTTTGCTTGAAAGTTTGAATCCTTCAGGCTTCTCTATGTAGACTTCTTCTTTCAAGTCACCATTCAGAAAAGCTGACTTGATATCCATTTGATATACTTTAAAGTTCTTGAATATTTCATAGCCAAAAAAAACTTGATAGCTTCTAGTCTGCTCATAGGGGAAAATGTATCAGTTTAGTCTATTCCTTCTCTCTGCGCATATCCTTTACGTACTGTTGCTACTCAAAAATACAAGGTTTTCGAGTACCTTGTTTAAAATTTTGCATTTTGGCCCCTTATGAGAACTTATGAGCCTTTTTTCCCAAATGCAATTTTGAAGTTTTTCATGCATATCAGGTGTTCATCACTCTTTTTTAGACATAAGAAGACATCCCAAATTCAGATTCAAGTTTTGAGTCATTTAGTGATGTCTTGTTTTGAGCACTTGTCCTTTTTTGCATATGCTGATTATAGTGTCAAATTATTGTAACTTGCCTACTTTGATTCTGAATAACTTGCACCCTATTGAGTTTCATAGTTCACCTACTTTGGGAATGTGTAACATATATATCAAAGAGCTTATGTTTTAAATCCTAAGTCATTTTGAATCCATTTGATAGGTTTTCAGTATCCCCAAAGTTGGTCCTGCAGAACTATCTTGTTTCTCTGTCATGTCCAGATATCTGAATAGCCTACTTTGAGCTTCTAAAAGTTGTATCCAGTAGAATTCCCTACATAATTTAATGTTCCCCCATGTTGAAAACATGAAAGTGTACCCATTTGAATAGTTTCAGACTCATACCAATCCAGTTGTTCACTTTCCCAACTTGATTCCAAATCCAATTTATGCATATTTGCTGAGTTTAAAATCAGAAAAATTGAAAGATGCTAAATTTGCAAATTGATGCCGATAGATCAGTTCACCTTCAGTGCAATCTAATTGAAGATTCATGTTCCATGTGCAAAGGTGAATCAAGTTCTAGAGGTTCAAATTATGGGGGCTCTTTTTGATTAGTTTGTGAATCAAAATTTGAAGACAGTTTGTGTAGTTTGACAGTGCAAAGCAGAGGTTTTTTAAAAGTTTTAAGTTATAAAAGGGAAAAAATAAACCATGGTAAGGGGATCCCAGACCTCTAGAGGGTAGTTATGATGTCCATTAGCAATAAAAGTTAGCCATTAATGAGTAGCATTTGGAGGCAACTTTTGAAAATTTGAAAATGCAAGTGCACAGCCAGCCACATTTTTGGTCATATCTCAGAAAATATGATATGGGTTGGGCTGAATTTTGGATATGTTTGAAACGACCATGCCAAAAATCTACAGTAGAAATTTAAGACAAATATGATTTGAAACGCAAAAGTTATGGCTCTCTGAGTATTGGCAGCAATAGTAAAGTTTCAACAATGCACAAAGATATATCCCACATGCATGGGGTTGTGAAAGTTTTTAGTATTCATATGCTCCAACACTTAGTATATGATTTGAAGAAAGAACCAAGAGGCAATTTGGTGGGTCTCTTGGTTGAAATTTTGAAATTATAGTGGTCCCCATTATTTTAGAATAAAAATGCATAATGTTAGTCTTTATGTCTCCAAGTCTCCAAGTCTCTAAAGCCAAAAAAATCATCTAGAGACTTAGAGACTAAAGGTAGTCTCCAAGTCTCCAGATCAAACCATGGTTAAGAAAAAGTTTATGAGACTGAGAGACTACACTATCCAAGTTAACCACAGTCAAGGCATGGTCAAGGTGCAGTCAAGTTAAGCTCATTCAGAGACTTAGAGACTAAAGGTAGTCTCTATGTCTCCAGATCGAACCATGGTTAAGAAAAAGTTTATGAGACTTAGAGACTACATTGTGCAAAGTAATTGCAGTTGAGACATGGTTAATGGTTGAGTTAAGTTTAAAATTAGTCTCCATGTCTCCAAGTCTCCAAGTCTCCAAATCCAAGAAAATTATTTAGAGACTTAGAGACTAAAGGCTAGTCTCCAAGTCTCCAAATCAAATCAGAGTTAAAGAAATCTTTCAGAGACTTAGAGACAATGAGCAAAAGGATGATCATGGTTAAAGTGTAGTTAAGGTGCAGTTAAGTAAAGATCTAGAGACTTAGAGACTAAAGCTAGTCTCCAAGTCTCCCAACAAACTCATGGTTAGCAAAAAGATCTAGAGACTTAGAGACTAAGTTAGTCTCCAAGTCTCCAGATAGACTCAAGGTTAAAGGAATTATTTAGAGACTTAGAGATTAAAGGTTTGTCTCCAAGTCTCCAAATCAAATCATAGTTGAAGAAATTATTCAAAGACTTAGAGACAAAGAAGAAAAGGTGACTGGGGTTAAAAGGTGAGTTAAAAGGCCAGTTTAGAGCAGCAAATTAGCATGTGACAAGTGTCAAAATCTGGTGGATTCTGGGAGAAAAAGACATAAAATAGAATTATAAAGTGAGAAAATGCATAGATTTCAAGATTAAAATGATTTAAAATGTTATAGTTTGTGCATGGAATATTAAAAGGAATATAAAATCAGATTTGCATAAAATATTAAATCTGTATAGTCTTTTCTATAGTCTATGTGCAGATTTTTTTTATTTTTCAAAGATTTAAAAATGCATTCTGGGAAGAATTTTCAACATAGAGGAAATTAGATTTTTTGCAGAATAATAGCAAATTTGGACAGAATGAAGATTAGATTATGGAGATCAAATTTGCACAGAAAGAAGAGATAAAATACATATATTTTATTTGCAAAATCAGATTCATATTTGCTTTCCTGGAGATTTTTTGAAGAAGAATGAAATTAGATTTTCTCATATTAATATCAGATTTGGAAAGCTTCTTAGTGGCAGAATGAAAGAGTTATAATAAGGATAAAATCAGATTTTAAAAAGACAAGTGGAGTTAAAAATTGATTAAATAAATCAGATATTTTGAAGACTTGGAATGCAAGTAAAATCAGATTTTTGAAGTCACCGAGAAGGATCATATTTTTGAAAAAGAAGGAATGAGTGCAAATTAGATTTGAGAGAAGGATAGGTGTTTTCCAGACATAGTTTTTATGGTTTCTTCTCTCCTATATATCTTCTTCTTTTCTCAGTTGTAAGGGTTCCTTTCCTCTACTCTGTTCTGCTTTTTTCCTGCAGATGCCCAGAGCAGGTCCCTATTGGTCTTGTGGAAATTTTATTGTAAGTTATACTTCTATGTCTTTGATATTCTAAAGGATTATTGTCTAGATGTGTTGAAATAGAATCCATCAATAGAATACAGTGTAGTTTTGCCTCTTTCATATTATCTTGTCTCTTTGCATTTTGTTTGTGCTCTAGTGTGTTTCACTTGAAAGGCATTTGAAATAC
The DNA here is from genome assembly GCA_018584345.1 of Thuja plicata. Taxonomy (NCBI): domain Eukaryota; kingdom Viridiplantae; phylum Streptophyta; class Pinopsida; order Cupressales; family Cupressaceae; genus Thuja; species Thuja plicata. Next base: position 2,222,407 of record MU228406.1, read on the forward strand.
ACCTATTACAAGGTAGTTTGTCTAATTATTTATGAGTTCCTTTCAAGGAGAGGACTAAGTTTCATAGATGATTTTAGAGAGAAAAGAATTGTGATAAAGATTTGATGCAGATGTATGTCTATGAGAGGATAGTTTGTAAGGCACTCTATCTCAGCTGCATGTAGTTTGTAAGGCACTCTACAATATCTCTATTGGCTTATTACTGTTGATTCATGTTTTCATTGACTCTTTGCCCAAGGGATAGGCACTAGTCTAGGATATAGTTTGCAGTTTTTTCCTCATCCAATATCAAAATAATTTCAATTAAACATACTTCTATTACTTAGAACAAATGCGCTGAACTCATTAGGGACTTATATCAGCAGGATATTGTCCATCTTAGTGATTCCTTAGAGAGTGAATCAACTATGTTATCCCTCCTTAAAAGGAAGAAGGATGAAAGTCCTTGTATCACTGGTTTATGCTATATTTACAACCATGGTTTGTCCTATTAAGTTTTGCATTTGGTTATGCTTGGTCATATGCAAAATATTTCATAAGTTGGCTCAATTACTCCTAATAGAAAATCAGTGTCCACATTAATATATACTTTGTCATCAATCATCATAAAGAGGTAAGACTTGCCTGAGTATTTGTGGAGCTCAAAAATGAAGAAGGATCTTATCCAATCCTTAGCAATTAGGCTTTCCTTGTATCTGAATTAGTATTAGAAGGCATAGTGTTCAAGTAGTCATTTCAAGCACTGTGATTCATACAAGAAAAATCCCTAACAAATTGGTGACTTTGTTGGATGAAGAAGTATAATTAATTGAAATGATTTTGATATTGGATGAAGAAAAAACTGCAAACTATACTCTAGACCAATGCCTATCCGTTGGGAAAAGAGTCAATGAAAATATGAATCAGCAATAATAAACTAATAGAGATACTGTAGAGTGTCTTAAAAACTACATACAGCTGAGATAGAGTTCCTTACAAACTATCCTCTCATATACATACATTTGCATCAAATCGTTATCACAATGCTTTGCTCTCTGAAATCATCTATGAAACTTAGTCCTCTCTTTAAAAGGAAGAAGGATGAAAGTCCTTGTATCATTGGTTTATGCTATATTTACAACCATGGTTTATCCTGTTAAGTTTTGTATTTGGTTATGCTTGGTCATATGAAGAATATTTCATAAGTTGGCTCAATAACTCTTAATAGAAAATTAGTGTCCACATTAATATATACTGTGTAATCAGTCATCATAAACAGGTAAAACCTACCTGAATATATGTGGAACTCAAAAATGAAGAAGGATCTTATCCAATCCTTAGCAATTAGGCTTTCCTTGTATCTGAATCAATATTAGAAGGCATAGTGTTCAAGTAGTTATTTCAAGCACTGTGATTCATACAAGAAAAATCCCTAACAAATTGGCGACTCTGTTAAGGAAGTAAAAAAATTTATTTCCTAGATTCTCTGGTGCAGTATCATTTAAATCTTTCAAACCAGTTTAGTTGAGTCTGGCTATAGAGTCTGGATTTCAAAAAAAGAAAGGATATATTCCTTATGTTTTATAAAAAAGAGTCAAGTCTGTCTGTTGTTTGCTGCAAAGTGTTTGAAAGTTTTTAGTTTCTCCAAGATAGTATCAAAGAATCTCACTACTGGTGAGTGGTAACTCTGAGTTCTCTGATTTGCACCAGTTTGCATGTTAAAGAAAGACTACAAAAGAAGGTGGACTTGCAGCAATAGTGACAGTAGATTTTTGGTCTCCTGTGGCTATGGACGTAGCCAAGTAAAGAATCAATAAAGGGCTCTATGTGTGGTGTATGTGAGATTGCTGATTTGAAGAAGTCAGAGCTGGAAAAAAGATCTCAGCCAGTTGCAAATATTTTTCTCTACAACAAATTGGCAGCTTTACAATACAACTAATTTGGAGGTGTTTTCAAATCACATATTTGCAACAGCTCAAGTACATCCAAGTATTTCACAAAGTTTTGATAGTTTTCCTTATCAAGTGATTATAGAACTATTTCAAAAAGGATAAAGGTGTGAAAAAAGAGGTTTACATATTTCAAGTTTTACTTGCATTTTTGCAAAATTTGAAGGAAATATGTATTTAAAAAGAGGCAGTTTGTAATCCTTTTTGACTGCTAAGATGTCACAGTATGGTGATTGGAGGGGTAGTGATTTGTATGGGGAAATTATTTTTGAGGGTATCTACGGATATCTAAATCATATTCCATCAAAGGTTAGGGAGTTTTTGCCAAAGTTTGCTGGTTTTGGTGAACAATCAGCTGAAGATCATTTAGAAAATTTTGCTGACTTGGTAGATAGCCATAAAATTTCATATGAGGATATATTGATGAAATGATTTGTAATATCCTTAGTTGATATTGCAAGAAATTGGTTTAGGAATCTACCTCATGGCTCAATAAAATCCATGGAAGCATTAAAGGCTTGTTTTATTAAAAGATTTAGTGATTTTGAGCAGCTTAGTGATATAGAGAAATATAATGAAGAAGAGCATAGTGAAGAGCATGACATATCTGAATCAAAAGATCTTATATCAGAGTTTGATCTTATCAAAGAAGAGACAAATATGTTGAGGAAAAGACTTCAAGAAAAGGTGGTATTACTTTTACAAGAACACATGAATAGAGAAGAAAGTGAATCACCAAATGATTTCTACATAAGATTTTCCGGTAAGCTAAAAGGCTACAGTATCATTTTTTGTCCTCAGGAGTATGTATGGTTTGAGTTATTTGTCAAAATTTGTTTCTCTCATAAATGTAAGTTATCAATTTCTCAGAGGGAAGAATTTTTTTAGCAAGTTATAGAATGGATAAAAGGTTTAGATGATGCTTCTTCTAAAGATATATCAGATGTTGAGAATAATGATATTAAATCTAAAATTTCTGAGATTATTGAAGAAGCTAATGATAAATCTGATAGTGAATCTGAATTTAATGATATTGAAAGTGATAAAGATGAATATATGTTTAGTGATGATGAAGAGTCTACTACTGGTAAGGGTATTGCTGATTATGATATTGATATAAAGATTTATGAACAGCAAGACAATGAGAAAGACATATGCAACTAGCAAGAAGACAACTATGATGCAGACATGAGTGTTTGTAGTGAGGACCTTACACAAGAAGATATGATTTCAGAGGTTTCACTACAAGACTCCAACAAAGAAGAAATTTACAGCATCATGCAAGAAGATAGTAAGGAGATAAATGAAGAAGATGACTGTTGTTCCCTTCATAGTGAACAAATTATAGAGATTTTATCTTTTGAGTATCTTAGATATTCAGTAAATGGAAGCTTTAAACTTTCATGTCCAACACATATTGATTTTGAGAAGGAAAATGAATCAGTGCATTCTGATTTGGACATATGTGATACTATTTCTTCTTGCACTCCTTCTTCATTAGGCTACAATAAAATTTAGTTTGATTTATCAGATGATGAGGTTTTCAGTGTGGTTTCAGATTTAGCAGATGTGGAAATTCCAAGTATTAAGTTGAGTACTGATTTAGAGAATAGTGTGGATTTTGAATCTTGTCTTGATTCTAAGTCTTCCTTTGAACCATTAAAAAGTGGTCAATCAGTGGCTCAAGTTTCATTGACCAATATTCAATGTACTGATATTTTCCCTCACACCCACCACTTTGCTTTGAGTTTGTTTGATGATGATAAGCTACAGGGTGCTCCTATTTTTGATAAAGAGGTTATTGCTCCATGTCCTAAGTTTGATCATATCCAAGGTGATGAGTCTTCTCTAATTTTTCATGATATGCAAATGATGTATGTGAATGGACCTAATGATGCTTGCCTAAGAAGTATGACAGAGGTTGAGTATCCCTCCTTTCAGTTGAATGGTGAGTTTTTCAGTTGTGGTTTACCGATGAATGATGATAAATGTTACAGATATCAAAGTATGTTCTTATCTAATGACTGTGACATATGTATGCCACAAAATTTTCATCATGACAATTTTCCCAATGTTTATGGAAGCTCATATGAAGAATTTGCATATTTTTTGTCATATGATGAGTTGATACATGATGACAGTGGATTGGATCAGACAGATAAGAGTGGCACTGTTATCATATTTTTGAAACATGGGGCAGAGAGCTTTGTGTTTGATAGAGGTAAGAGTTGATCTCAATTTTGGGCTTCGGGACTCTTGTAGATAATATACATATTGTACAGTTGCTTTCCCTTTCAGTTGTGTGTTTTCTTTCAGTTAGAGGTTTCCCCATTTTTTGAAAGTTTTGAGAGGTGAAAGTTGAAAAGAGGAAAGTGAAAAGTGATAAAATCTTATTTTTATGTTTTGTGGTGGTCTGCTTCTACCATGAGATTTTGAAATTTCTTTTCATGTCTGCATGGGGCACACGTCCACAGTCAGAGCCACTATTGGTACTCAAAAATACAAGGTTTTTGAGTACCTTGTTTAAAATTTTACATTTTGGCCCCTCATGAGAACTTTTGAGCCTTTTTTCCCAAATGCAATTCTAAATTTTTTCATGCATATTAGGTGTTCATAACTCTTTTTTAGACATAAGAAGACATCCCATATTGTTAGATTCAAGTTTTGAGTCATTTAGTGATGTCTTGTTTTGAGCACTTGTCATTTTTTGCATATGCTGATTATAGTGTCAAATTGTTGTAACTTGCCTACTTTGCTTCTGAATAACTTATGCCCTGTTAAGTTTCATAGTTCACCTGCTTTGGGAATGTGTAACATGTATATTAGAGAACTTATGTTTTAAATCCTAAGTCATTTTGAATCCATTTGATAGGTTTTCAGTATCCCCAAAGTTTGTCCTGAAGAACTATCTTGTTTCTCTGTCATGTCCAGATATCTGAATAGCCTACTTTGAGCTTCTGCAAGTTGTATCCAGTTGAATGCCCTACATAATTGAATGTTCCTCCATGTTGAAAACATGAAAGTGTACCCATTTGAATAGTTTCAGACTCGTACCAATCCAGTTGTTCACTTTCCCAACTTGATTCCAAATCCAATTTATGCATATTTGCTGAGTTTAAAATCAAAAAAATTGAAAGATGCTAACTTTGCAAATTGATGCCGATAGATCAGTTCACCTTCAGTGCAAGCTAATTGAAGATTCATGTTCCATGTGAAAAGGTTTATCAAGTTCCAGAGGCTCAAATTATGGGGGCTCTTTTTGATTAGTTTGTGAATCAAAATTTGAAGACAGTTTATGCAGTTTTACAGTGCAAAGAAGAGGTTTTTAAAAAGTTTTAAGTTATAAAAGGGAAAAATGAAACCTTGGCAAGGGGAGCCCAGACCTCTGAAGGGAAGTTATGATTTCCATTAGCAAGAAAAGTTATCCATTAATGAGCAGCATTTTGAGGCAACTTTTAAAAATCTGAAAATGCAAGTGCACAGCCAGCCATAATTGTGGTCATATCTCAAAAACTACGATCTGGGTTGGGTTGAATTTTGGATATGTTTGTAACGACCATGTCAAAAATCTACAGTAAAAAGTTGAGAAAAATCAGAGTTGAAATGCAAAAGTTATGGCTCTCTGAGTATTGGCAACAATAGCAAAGTTTGAACAATGCATAGAGATATATCCCACATGCATGGGGTTGTGAAAGTTTTTAGTATTCATATACTCCAACACTTAGTATATGATTTGAAGAAAGAAAAAAGAGGCCATTTGGTGGGTCTCTTGGTTGAAATTTTGAAATTCTAGTGGGCCCCATTATTTTGGAGTAAAAATGCATAAGGTTAGTCTCTATGTCTCCAAGTCTCCAAGTCTCCAAAGCTAAAAAAATCATCTAGAGACTTAGAGACTAAAGGTAGTCTCCAAGTCTCTAGATCGAACCATGGTTAAAATTTTTTTTATGAGACTTAGAGACTACACTATCCCAGTTAACCACAATGAAGGCATGGTCAAGGTGCAGTCAAGTTAAGCTCATTCAGAGACTTAGAGACTAAAGGTATTCTCCATGTCTCCAGATCCAACCATGGTTAAGAAAAAGTTTATGAGACTTAGAGACTACATTGTGAAAAGTAACTATAGTTGAGACATGGTTAATGGTTGAGTTAAGTTTAAAGTTAGTCTCCATGTCTCCAAGTCTCCAAGTCTCTAAATCCAAGAAAATTATTCAAAGACTTAGAGACTAAAGGCTAGTCTCCAAGTCTCCAAATCAAATCAGAGTTAAAGAAATCTTTCAGAGACTTAGAGACAATGAGCAAAAGGCTGATCATGGTTAAAGTGAAGTTAAGGTGTGGTTAAGTAAAAATCTAGAGACTTAGAGACTAAAGCTAGTCTCCAAGTCTCCCAACAAACTCATGGTTAGCAAAAGGATCTAGAGACTTAGAGACTAAGTTAGTCTCCAAGTCTCTAGATAGACTCAAGGTTAAAGGAATTATTTAGAGACTTAGAGACTAAAGGCTTGTCTCCAAGTCTCCAAATCAAATCATAGTT
>MU228406.1:2229032-2258005 GCA_018584345.1 Thuja plicata
AAAGTGAGAAAATGCATAGATTTCAAGATTAAAATGATTTAAAATGTTATAGTTTGTGCATGGAATATTAAAAGGAATATAAAATCAGATTTGCATAAAATATTAAATCTGTATAGTCTTTTCTATATTCTATGTGCAGATTTTTTTATTTTTCAAAGATTTGAAAATGCATTCTGGGAAGAATTTTCAACACAGAGGAAATCATATTTTTTGTAGAATAATAGCAAATTTGGACAGAATGAAGATTAGATTATGGAGATCAGATTTGCATAGAAAGAAGAGATAAAATACATATATTTTATTTGCAAAATCATATTCATATTTTCTTTCCTGGAGATTTTTAAAGAAGAATGAAATCAGATTTTCTCAGATTAATATTAGATTTGGAAAGCTTCTCTGTGGCAGAATGAAAGAGTTATAATAAGGATAAAATCAGATTTTAAAAAGACAAGTGGAGTTAAAATTTGATTAAATCAATTAGATATTTTGAGGACTTGGAATGCAAGTAAAATCAGATTTTTGAAGTCACCGAGAAGGATCAGATTTTTGGAAAAGAAGGAATGAGTGCAAATTAGATTTGAGAGAAGGACAGGTGTTTTCTAGACATAGTTTTTAGGGTTTCTTCTCTTCTATATATCTTCTTTTTTTCACAGTTGTAAGGGTTCCTTTCCTCTACTCTGTTCTAGTTTTTTCCTGTAGATGCCCAAAGCAGGTCCCTGTTGGTCTTGTGGAAATTTTATTGTAAGTTATACTTCTATGTCTTTGATATTCTAAAGTCTTATTTTCAGGATGTGTCAAAACAGAATCCATTAATAGAATACAGTGTAGTTTTCCCTCTTTCATATTATCTTGTCTCTTTGCATTTTGTTTGTGCTCTAGTGTGTTTCACTTGTAAGGCATTTGAAATACACCTACTACAATGTAGTTTGTCTAATTATTTATGAGTTATTTTCAAGGAGAGGACTAAGTTTTATAGATGATTTTAGAGAACAAAGCATTGTGATAAGGATTTGATGCAGATGTATGTATATGAGAGGATAGTTTGTAAGGCACTCTATCTGAATTGCATGTAGTTTGTAAGGCACTCTACAGTATCTCTATTGGTTTATTGCTGCTGATTTATGTTTTCATTGACTCTTTGCCCAAGGGATAGGCACTGGTCTAGAGTATAGTTTGCAGTTTGTTATTTATCCAATATCAAAATCATTTCAATTAAATATACTTCTGTTACTTAGAACAAATGAGCTAAACTTATTAAGGACTTATATTAGTAGGATATTGTCCATCTTAGTGATTCCTTAGAGAGTGAATCAACTAGTTTATCCCTCCTTAAAAGGAAGAAGGATGAAAGTCTTTGTATCACTAGTTTATGCTATATTTACAACCATGGTTTGTCTTGTTAAGTTTTGCATTTGTTTATGCTTGGTCATATGCAGAATATTTCATAAGTTGGCTCAAAAACTCCTAATAGCAAATCAGTGTCCACATTAATATATACTATGTAATCAATCATCATAAAGAGGTAAAACCTACCTGAGTATTTATGGAGCTCAAAAATGAAGAAGGATCTTATCCAATCCTTAGCAATTACGCTTTCCTTGTATCTGAGTCAGTATTAGAAGGCATAGTGTTCAAGTAGTCATTTCAAGCACTGTGATGCATACAAGAAAAATCCATAACACATACTAATCTTTCTTTTTTTCTTACCACTTTTCCTTGTTCATTCATTTTGTTCCTGAATATCTATTAGTAATAACTGAGAGGCGGGGGGGGGGTGAATCAGTGACCTCAAAATTTATCCTTTAAACTTTAACCACTAATCAATAAACCTCAGATTATTATGTCCCTACAAGATGCATGTCATGAAATACTTATAAAAATTAACTGTTTGTCAGTGTTCTCTATCTTTCCTTATTCTTTCTTGATTATCGATAAGTAGTATAACTATTTACCGAAACTCAGTAAATAAGAAGAGTATACCGATGAATCCAGTGTTAACTATGTCAGATACAAAAAAATAAAGAAAAGAATCATACACACATAACACAAGAATTTTTAACATGGTAACCCTATTAGGGGAAAAACCACTGGGACCGGTACCCAAATTTTCACTCTTTTGAAGTGAGCCCTGTTAGGAGCCAACCCTGTTAAAAGTTACAAACACACTGTTAAGTGTGACCTTGTTAGAGGATTTTATACATAGAGGTTGTCACTTAGTATCGGGAATCTATTGCTACCATCCTTGAATTAGCCTCCTTCTTAGACTATCAATAGGTATCAAGACAATCCAATGCTACTTTCATGAATCAACCTTTTTGGCACTCCTTGGGATGTACCTCAATATATAGAAGACTATTAAGTCTTTCTCAGTTAAGAGAATTGATGCTTCAATGGTTAAAATGAAACACTATGACCTATTTCTAATGCAACTTTGAATTGCATATTTTTAGATATATTTAAGTACATTACCTCTCTAATCAATATATCATTTCAATTATTTGTGCTCCACACTTTTTTCTCTGTGATGCTGTGCTTCACTGTTCATCGGTGTCTGTAGAATTCCTTAGCTCTCCTTCAGCTTGATTGATCAGGACTATATGAAGTTATTCTTCATCAGTTTCTCTTCAACATCCTTTTTTCTATTCACTCCCCTTAATCCCATTCGTAAAGAATTAAGCTTGTCTCTTATATAGACATGATATTCACTGTTTCTTGATTCTTGATTCTTGGCGTTAAAAATAATCTAGCCAATTTGATTTAAAGCATAACTCCTAATTTGTCACATAATTATCTTCTTGCCAACTATGCAAATCATCTTTAAATCAATCACTTAACTCTGGTTGAATAAAACAAAGAAAACAACCAGTTAAGTCTATCTTTAGCTCTTGCTGGCTAGATATTTTGTCATTTTCTGAACTCTATGTTTCATCGGTCACTTCTATAGTTAGTTTTCGGTGACAACTAACAGTTCCATTGGTGAGACTCCAGTTAGCTTTGTGATCTCCTTCCGTCGAGCATCATTGGAATTTTTCTCGTCGGGCAACCTTCTGACTTTACTAGTTGGGCATCACTGTGGTTTTGCTTCGTTGGGCAACACTATACTTTAGCTCATCGGGTATCACTGTGACTATTCTTCTTTTCTCTAACCATCTATGTGCACTTCGTGGGTGTCATTTGTCACTAACTGAATACTTGAATTTTATGCATTGCTAAAAGAATAACCTTTGTTCCATTGATTCTCTGAAGTCTTTGGCATTATGTACATGACCGTACAGATGATATCAAGTTGACATAAATGAAAATACAAAGCATTAACTGATTTAATGCCTTACATTATCTTCAATTTAACATTGTTAAAAATGTAATCAGTTACATGTCATCAATCTCTCCCTTTGGCATTGATGGAAACATACTATATTATCACACTATACTATTTCTAACAAAATATGAAATACATTAGTTGAGTTTCATCAAACTACCAATCATTTTGTTTGGATAACTGATAAATTTCTAACCTCTATTTTAGCTTAGATTTGATTCTTGTAGCTCTTTGTATTCTGATGTGTTGTGTCCTCTCCTTGTGTCAATTTCTCTCCCTTGAATATTCTTTTTCTTTTGATGTCTTTTTCTCTTGCTTGTAACTCTTCCTTTGTAGAATCTTTTCATACAATTTCTCTCCCTAAGGATATAATCTCTCCTTGTTGGAGTAATGGATAATCTCTCTCCCTTTCTATAAAGATCTGATAATATGGATAATTTCTCTTGCTTTGAAAACAATGCCAAATAAATATTTTACAAATATCTGACATCTATGTCAAACAATCATTTCTCTCCATCCATAATATATTCCTTGAATTTTCCTTATCCATCAGCAATTTCAACAATATGCTTTGGTGATCGGTGAAGATATATACATATCTATATATAGATGTTGCTTTGAATTTCATCTTTTTGCATGCATCAACATTAATGATATTTTGATAATATGTTGGCTGATGTAGCCTTCAGTCTTTTACTAACTGGTAGACAAGGGTTTGACCCCTAGTCTCTTTCTCAAGTACTCAAATGAATCTTTGGGTAGTGGCTTGGTGAAGATATAAGCTAATTGTTCTTTGGATTGTACATACTCAAGTATCATTTCCTTTTCTTGAACTTGTTCTCTCAAATAATGATACTTGATGGCAATGTGTTTAGTCTAGGAATACATGACTGGATTCTTGGAAATGTTTATTGTATTGGTGTTATCATAATAGATAATCATTGGTTCTAAGATCTTCATATACATACCTTCTAGTAACTATTTGATCCATGTAACATTTGAGCAATTTGTAGCAATAACAACATAATATGCTTCTACATTAGACTATGAGATGCATCCTTGCTTCTTGCTTATCCATGTGACAAGTCTATCACCCATAAAGAATGCTCCTCCAGTTGTGATCTTCTGATCATCAAGATTTCTAGCCCAATCAGTGTTGGTAAACACCTTAAGTTTAGATTTGCCTTCTCTTCTATACCATAAGCCATATTCCTCAATATTCTTTAGATATCTTAGAATTCTTTTCACAGCAGTCATCTGTGATTCCCTAGGGTTATCAGAAATATAGCAACAATTCCTATTGCATGTGCAATATCTGGTCTAGTGTGTACAACATACATGAGTTTTTGAATCATTGATCTGTACAAAGTTTGATTCACCTCTATTGTCTTGTCTTGTTTTGTCAACTTACATCCAGTAGCCATCAATGTTCCAACTGGTTTGGAATCTTTCATCTTGAATATTTTTAGGACCTCTTTAATGTATTTGGACTGTGTAATGAAAATACCTTCACTTTTTTGAATGATCTGTAGACCAAGAAAGAACTTGATCTCTCCAAACATAGACATCTCAAACTCTTTGCTCATCTAATTAGAAAATGATTTGCATATCATATCATTGCCTCCAAATATGATGTCATCAAAAAATATTTTAGAAATCAAAGTGTTAGCATCAGTATCTTCCTTTAAATAAAGATTACTATTTTCACTAGTCCTTACAAATCCAATACTTATAAGATAAAAATGAATTCATTCATACCAGGCTCTAGGAGCTTGTTTCAATCCATACAATACTTTTTGAAGTCTACATACCATGTTTCTCTTGTCTGGATTGAGAAATCCTTCTGGTTGCTCAATATATACCTCTTCTTCAAGTATTCCATTTAAGAATGCTGACTTGACATCCATCTCATATACTTTGAATCCTTTATTTGAAAAATAAGCAAGTATTATTCTTACACCTTCTAGCCTAGCAATGGGTGCAAAGGTCTCTCCATAGTCTAAACCTTCCTCTTGTGCATACCTCTTGCATACTAGTCTTGCTTTGTTTCTTGTGACTTCTCCATTCTCATTCAACTTATTCCTGAATATCCATTTTGTACCAATGAAATTCTTGTCATCTAGTCTTGGCACAAGTTACCATGTCTTGTTCTTTTCAATCTACTCAATCTCATCATTCATAGCACTTATCCATTCTTCATTATCAAGTGCAACATTGACAGATTTTGGCTCAAACTCACAAATTAAACAATTTGAGTTTAAAAACTTATTTCTTGTTCTTGTACCAACTTTCTTATCTCCTATGATCTAGATCTCTGGATGGTTCCTTCTTACATATCTGGCAAGTATAGGTACAACTCTTTGTGTATCATCTTGATCATCATTTTGTTCTTCATCACCTTGCACATTATTTTAATCATCATCCTGACTGTCAATAGATGCAGTCTGATCGTCGGTTGCAACATTTTTTTGTTCTAGATCTAAGCACTCTTGCTTGGGTAGAGTGTTGAGTTCTTCAAAGTATACAAACTTTTTGTATTTCTTTGGTTCTTTTGTGCTTTCCAGGTCATTCTTTTGTACAAATTCATCTAGCTTTACATTTGCACTTTCAACAATTTTGTTAGAAGCCTTGATAAGACATTTATAAGGTTTGCTCTTGGTGGAATACTATAAAAATATACCTTCATCACTTTTGGCATCAAGCTTTCCATTTCTATCATATTTTAAGATATAACATTGACTACAAAATATTTTGAAGTAACTTACATTGGGTGTTTTACCATACCATAGCTCATAAGGTGTCTTATTTGTGTCCTTCTTCAATTGTACTTTATTCAGTGTGTAGAAAGTAGTACTGACAACTTCCCTCCAAAATATTTTGGTGATGCCTTTCTCTATCATCAGTGTTCTAGCACAATCAACTATTAATCTATTCCTTCTCTTAGCAATCCCATTTTTCTATGGTGTTCTTGGTGCAGAAACCTATCTTTTTATACCATGCTCATTATAGAAATTAGTGAATTCATCTTATATAAATTCTCCTCCTCTATTTGATCTCAAGCATTTCAGATCCTTACCACTTTGTTTCTCTATCATAGCCTTATACCATTTAAACATTTTAAATGCTTCATATTTATCTTTTAGAAACATAACTGTCATCATTCTAGAGTAATCGTCAACAAAGAGAATAAAATATCTATCTCCATAATAACTCTTTGTCCTCATTGGTCCACATAGATCAGTATGGACTAATTCTAGAATATCATCAGATGTATGGGTTTTGTTTTTGAAACTAGACTTTGTTATTTTACCTTTTTGACAATTCTTGCACATGATGTTGTCAAGCTTTGTCATCGTCGGTAAGCCTCTTACATTTCTCCTTCTACTTATTTTCATCATGTTGAAAAAATTCACATGATACAATCTTTTGTGGAACAACCATATTTATTTGTTTCTAGTCATTAAGAAAGTAGTGTTAGTATCATTCAGATAGAATAAGTTACCTTTTGTCTATTCACTGGTACCAATCAATCTTCCTGATTCATTGAATATCTTTGCCTTCTTGTTCTCAAATGCTACTTTGTGACTTGAATTATTCAGCTGAGAAATACTCAACAGATTATAATTCAATCCTTTTACCCAATAAGCATTTTCATATTTAATCAAGTTATTCAACATTATAGTTCCTTTACCTTCGACTAGACAAGGTGTATCATTACCCGGTCACTAGTGATGTGGTGAGTGCAGCCACTATCTATAATCCAGATGTCATTCTTGCTAACCTTAGATATGAGTCCAATTTCTACATACCTTTCATCTTCATCTGAATCACCTTTTTATATTCACAAATACCATCTTGATGTCTTCATCAGGTTTGGTGTTAGTATCTTCATCTTTGCAAATAGCTAGGTAGCTAGCTTTCTTGCCTTTGTCCTTGTAGTCTCATGTATCTCTTCTTTCTTATTGTCAGTAACCTATGTAATCTTTGTTATCACCTCTATCAGATTTATTCTCAAAAGATCTATCATTACTTCTATCATCTTTTCTTCTGTTAGGACATCTTGCAGCAAAGTGTCCAATCTCTTTACAATTAAAGCATACAAGTGGTAACTTGCCTTTGTATTTACCTTTGTGTCTCTACATTTGTCTAGCCATAAGTGATTTTATTTCATCTAGATCTTCTTATTCACTTTTACTTTCACTATCTCTTCTATATGTGTGTCTATGACTGATTTTCTTATTCTCATAGAAGACTTAAATGCAGACTCTAAGTTTGGTAAGACACTATTATCAAAGTTATTCATCTCAAATGAAATTAGTCTACCAATTAAACTATCAAGAGTAACTGTATTGTTTGCTATTGCTCTCATTTCTTGAATGGTAGAAACTCTAATAGCATATACAGGTAGTAAGGTTCTTAAGATTTTACTTACCACTGTCTCCCCTTCAAGTGTACCTCCAAATCCTCATATAGCATTGACTACTTCTTTTATTCTTGTGTTGTACTATGTGATTTTTTCTCCTTCTTTCATTCTGATATCATCAAATTTTCCACTAAGGCTTTCTGCCTTGGCTCTCAGAACATTTGTATCACTTCCATGTACAAGCTTCAGTTTGTCCTACATCTTCTTTGCAGTTTTGCAATCCTTGACATCTTCAAATTCAGCATTAGAGAGTGATGAAGAAATCTCTATGACCATGCAGTTGTGTTCATGCTTCTTTCTCAATTGATCTAATGTTAATGATCCTATGGGCACCACATATTAAGTATCTAGGAATTGAGTAACATCATTACCAATACCTTATAAGAGGAGTCTTATCCTTCTTTGCCATGAAGCAAAGTTGTCTTTGTTCAACTCGGGCACATCTCATTTGTTCATCTTGTGATCTTGACTTAGGTCTTGAAACCTTCATTTCTAAGAACACAAGCTTTGATACCAATTGTTAGTAATAACTGAGAGGGTGGGGGGTGAATTAGTGGCCACAATATTTTTACTTCAAACTTTAACCACTAATCAATAAACCTCAGATTATTATGTCCCTACAAGATGCATGTCATGAAATACTTATAATGATTAACTCTCTGTCGGTGTTATATGTCTTTCCTTATTCTTTCTTCATTACCGATAAGCATTATAACTATTTACCGAAACTTAGTAAATAAGTAGAGTATACTGATCAATCCAATGTTAACTATGTCAGACACAAAACAATAAAGAAATGAATCATACACACATAACACATGAATTTTTAATGTGGAAACCCTGTTAGGGGAAAAACCACTGGGACCAGTACCCCAAATTTTCACTCTTCTGAAGTGAACCCTGTTAGGATCCAACCTTGGTAAAGGTTACAAACACACTGTTAAGTGCCACCTTGTTAAAGGATTTTATACATAGAGTTTGTCACTTAGTATTGGGCATCTATTTCTACCATCCTTGAATAAGCCTCCTTCTTAGACTGTCAATAGGTATCAAGAAAATCCAATGTTACTTTCATGAATCAACCTTTTTGGCACTCCTTGGAATGTACCTCAATATATAGAAGACTATTAAGTCCTGCTAGGTTAAGAGACTTGATGCTTTAATGGTTAAACTAAAACACTATGACCTATTTCTAATGCAACTTTGAATTGCATATTTTCAAATCTATTTAAGTACATTACCTCTCTGATCAATGTATCCTTTCAATTCTTTGTGCTTCACACTTTCTGCTCTGTGATGTTGTGCTTCATTGTTCATCATTGTCTACAGAATTCCTTAGCTCTCCTTCAACTTGATTGATCAGGACTGTATGAATTTATTCTTCATCAGTTTCTCTTCAACATCCTTTTTCTATTCACTCCCCTTAATCCCATTCATAAATAAATTAAGCTTGTCTCTTATATAGACATGATATTCACTATTTCTTGATTCTTGATTCTTGGTGTGAAAAACAATCCAGCCAATTTGATTTAAAGTGTAACTCTTGATTTGTCTCATAATTATCTTCTTTCCAACTGTACAAATCATCTTTAAATCAATCACTTAACTCTGGTTTAATAAAACAAAGAAAATAGCCAATTAAATCTATCTTTAGCTCTTGCCAGCTAGATATTTTGTCATTTTCTAAACTCTCTATTCCATCGGTCACTTCTGTAGTTAGTTGT
The DNA here is from genome assembly GCA_018584345.1 of Thuja plicata. Taxonomy (NCBI): domain Eukaryota; kingdom Viridiplantae; phylum Streptophyta; class Pinopsida; order Cupressales; family Cupressaceae; genus Thuja; species Thuja plicata. The sequence continues at coordinate 2,238,499 of MU228406.1, forward strand.
CGGTGACAACTGACAGTTCCATCAACAAGACTCTAGTTAGCTTCATGATCTCCATCTGAAGGGCATCATTGGAATTTTTCTCATCAGGAACACTTCTGAGTTTTCTCATTGAGCATCACTATGGTTTTGCTTCATCGAGCAACACTATACTTTATCTCGTCGGGTATCATTGTGACTATTCTTCTTTGCTCTGACCATGGGTGTGCACTTCGTTGGTGTTTCTTGTCACTAAGTGAATACTTGACTTTTATGCATTTCTGAAAACATAAACTTTGTTCCATTGATTCTCTGAAGTCTTTGGCATTATGTAGATGACCAAACAGATGATATCAATTTGAAATCAATGACAATACTAACCATTAACTAATTTAATGCCTTGCATTATCTTCAACTTAACATTGTCAAACATTCAATCAGTTACATGTCATCAATATCCACTTTGTTCTAATCACATTCTTGTCATGAGGTCTAGGGACTAGTTCCCATGTATCATTCTTGATTATTTGATATAATTCTTCTTGCATAGCACTTTGCCAACCTGAATCTTTGCACGCATCTTCAACACTTAAGGGTTCAATCTGAGAAAGTAAGCATACCTCTTTATCAGTGGTTGAACCTTTTGTTCTGGATCTTGTCAAGACTTTAGCACTCTGATCTCCAATGATTTCTTCCTTAGAGTGGTATTTGGATGTGTATTTTGAGTTTTTAGGAGTGACACTTTCATCTGTAATCTATGATTCTTCTTCACTTTGTTTAGGATTGTTACATGAAACATCAATACAATCAAACATTTCTTCAATAACTATGTCCTTATTGATGGGTCTGGGCAAATCTTCAATCATGGGAGCACATTCATAATATCTTTCTTGAATCATATAATTCTCATAAATCTTCACATGAGTACTTTCAATAATCTTTTTAATCTTAGATTAAAACATCCATAGGATTTTCTTTTAGTAGAGTAACCAAGAAAAATACCTTCGTCGCTTCTAGCATCAAACTTGCCAATGCTATCATCTCTCTTGATGTAGCACTTGCTTCCAAATATTATGAAGTATTTTACAGTAGGTATATTACCAAACCAAATTTCATAGGGTGTCTTTTCTGCACCTAGCCTCAATTGTATTCTATTGATAGTATAGACTATTGTATTGACCGCATCTCTCCAATAGGTATGGGCAACCTTTCCTTCAATCATGATAGTGCGTGCTATGTCAAGTATTATTCTGTTCCTTCTTTCTGCAATCCCATTCTACTAAGGGGTTCTAGGTGCACTTAACTGTCTTTTGATTCCATTTTCTTCACACTAATCATAAAACTGGTCAGAGGTGAATTCTCCTCCTCTATCAGATCTTTTTATCTTCAATCCAGATTCATTCTCAACCTTATCTTTGAACACTTTGAACTTCTCAAAAGCTTTGGATTTCTCTTTTAGGAACACAACCCACATCATCCTTGAGAAACCATAAAAAATAAAATTAAATACCTTTCTCCTTAGTATGATCTTGTTTGAGTAGGTCCACATAGGTTTGTGTGTATCAGATCTAAATTTTTTTCAGCAGAGTCTTGTTTTCTCCTGAATGAGGTCCTCACATGCTTCCCCATCACACATTCCCTACAAATGGTGTCAACTATTCTTTCAATACTTGGAAGGTCTCTTACTACCTTTATATTACTTATCTTTACTATGTTTTCAAAATTGATATGACAAAGTCTCTTTTGCCATAGCCAACTGTCATCTACTTTTGCAACAAAACAACTTACTTCTAAATTGAGCTGAAAGACATTACCTTTGGTCTTTGAACCTAATGCAATCATTTCTCCTTCTTTTTTGTTGATAATACAACTATTCTTTTTGAATTCCAACTGATATCCTTTGCCTAGCAGTTGTCCAACACTTAGTAAGTTATGATGCAAACCATCAACATAAAGAACATCATCTATATTGTTCTTTCAATCTAAGGTGATAGATCCTCTACCCATGATAGATTTGGGAGTGTTATCTCCAAATCTAACCATGCCACCTTTGTACTTTTCTAGACGTAGAAATCTATCTTTGTCTATTGTCATGTGGTGTGAACATTCGCTGTCAATGATCCAGTCAGTTCTAATGTCAGCTTTTGAAACTAATGCTAACTCTTGTGCTTTTTCTTCATCTTCTTTGTCCATTTCTTAAAGCATATTCTCAATGTCTTTAATGGAAAAAAATCCAATTTCATCTTCTCATGAATCATCATTTGTTACACCATCTTCAACATGATAACATTCCTTAGTATACTTGGGCTTGTAATCTGTCTTGTAGGACACTTGGATGCAAAGTGACCAACTTTGTTGCATGAAAAACATTTGAATGATAGTTGTCCTTCATATTTCCCTTCAAATTTCCTTTCTTTCTTGGCAATCATAAAAATGATTTCTTCTAGTTTTGTATCCACTTCTTCAATATTACTAGAGCTCCTTATAGATTTCTTGTTGTGGACTGAGGCTTTGAAAGCTGTCTCACTTTTAATTTCTATCTTCAATCTTGATATCTCAAATGCAGATATTTTGCTGATCAAAGTCTCTCTCTTGAATTATTTTGAAAATTCCATAGTCTCATCTAAGATATTGATCTTTCTCTTATAGTCTACTGTCAATGTGGTCATTAGTTTTTCCATTATATCATCCTCTAAAATTTCTCCACCATTGTTCCTGATACATGATACTGCTTCATTAATTCTCTCATTATAGGCTCTAATGTTTTCTTCAGGTAGCATCTCTAAGTTGTTGTATCTTTTCTTCCATGTCTTACTGCGTGCATTCTTTTCTTGGATGTCTCCTTCAAACATATCTTTTAAGTATTTCCAAATAGAGTATGTTTTATCTGCCTTCTCGATCTCAGAAAACTCACTATCGGATAGGGCACTGATTAGGGCTTCTTTGAAAATCGCATTTTGAGTGAACACTTCCTTCTATTTAATTGTAGAGTCTTCTTCTGCAAGGTATTTCAAGGTGGTAACTTCAATTCCATGAGTGGAAATCTCATAGATCTCAAATCCAATGCACTAAAGATGTGTTATCATTTTTTTCTTCCAGTCAAGTTATTTTTCTCCATCAAACTTAAGACTCTCTTTCCTTAAGTATGCCATCTGATCTACCTTAAGCTGTTAGGATTTCTCTCCAAGGCACTTGGCTCTGATACTAATTGTTGGAATAGTCCCAAGGGATAACTGAGAGGGGGGGGTGAATCATGTATCAGCTAGTTTAATCTTTTCTTCAATTAATTAAAGAATAATATTAAGCATTAACACATTCTGATAACATAAGATAGAACACAATAATTTTGGTTACGGGGAAACCAAATAGGTAAAAACCCTGGTGGGAATTAGCACCCACAAAGAATTTTACTTGAGTATAATTATCTCTATTAGGAGATCTTACAATGCTGTTAGAAATTTTTCTTTACAGTGCAATAAGTACAGTGACATGGTTAAGGGTCTGACCCTATTAAGAGTCTTTTACAAATAACCCTGTTAGGGGTGAGGACTCACTATCCAAAAGCTCACTGCTAAAATTATGAAGGATGAAACCTTCAGTAAAATAGATATGCACTATATCTGATAAATGAACTATTTGAGTAGACCTGCTATCTTGATCAGTTCCAGTGTGTTGTATACTTCCACTTCTTCTTCACATAGATCTTTTCTTGATGAATGAAATGTCTCTACTGTCCCACAACAACAAACATTTTGTTCTGTACTTTTTCTGTCTCTTTTCTTATCATTCACACTTAGCATTCACTAAATGAACTACTATAAGTATCTTCCCAACATATGTGATCTTCGTCAGCTTTAGGAGTCCCTTCAATACTTCTTTAGTTTTCCACATCAAGCATGCAACCTGATTAGAATCATGCAACCCAAACTGAATAGACGCGATGCTTCAAAAAGTTAGCTTCACCAAATTAACTCCAACTTCACAATTCTGATAGAACATGTTTGGAACCTTTAGATAATTATCTTTAACTCATAACTAAACATGAATACAAACACACATATCCCAAAGATAGGCGCAACTCAAGAGATAATGTAATTACATTGGCTCTTCACAGATAGTCTTCAATCATTGTAACTATCATATAACTGATTAACATAACTCAACTAAAACTTCATATCTAACTCAGCATGAATTCACCTAGCATCTAGAACATGTATACATCATGGAATTAAACACACATAGCTCCAAAACATCTGTACTGATAATTTCATATAGAACACCTCTGTGTATTATATGTTATCATCAATGACAAACATACAATCAATTATTTGCACAGAAGAAAATATCCAACAAAACAATGATCTGATACCAATTATTATTATATAGAGACACTAGGGGGAGGCGGGTGAATGATTGTAAACAAGTAATGAGCCAATTTAACTAATAATCATATAATGGTTTTAAATAAATTCCATGCAATTAAAAATGTGAGTGTAACGATGCAATAGACGTAAAACCATTCAAACATCCACAAAGCATAACACATAACACCATAATTTTAATTGTAGATTATGCCTATTACTTTGGTTCAACAAAATATTTTCAAGGTAGTTGCTCTAGAAAATATTAGGTCTATTACACATGATAGTGCATGACAAAGATATAAGATATAAAAGAACATACATACAACACATGAAAAAGATGCAGTATGAAAATAATACATACATACAACAGATGCAAAAGATATAATATAAAAATGAACATACATAAATACAATGCATGACAAAGACATAATATGGAAATAATACATACATACAACACATGCCAAAGATTTAATATAGAAATTATACATACATAGAACACATGACAAAGATAAAATAATCAGAATGAACATGTAGATATGTAAATATGAAATAGTTTTGTATAAAATGTCGCACATGCCATCTCAAAAAATTTACAAAATCAACATATCTAGATACAATGTGGCATACACCATCTCAAAATGTTCCATATGGCATCTCAAAATAAGTTCAACTACAAATGTTTCTAGGACATCCTACTCTACTAGTAGATCATCAAGTGAAGTCTCTTCGAAGTACTCTTTGGCCCTGATGGATCTCGTATTCAAACACAAAAGTGAAACCCCAAGTTAGATTACTTAATTTATATGGTTTATACAATAATAAATAAAAATTCAAAATCATAGTCAACAAGAATAAATTAAAAAAATATTAAAATTGAACCCTCATGTACATCACCTCTCTATCTCCTCATGTGGTCAGGAGACCTAATACATGTCCTTGGTAGCGAAGGGACAATGCCACCAATGTCGACTCTGACCTATATATGTTTGCAAACATGAGATTGATCTAAAACTTATACTATTTCATTTTAAATTCTTGGTATAAATTATATGTTTAAAAAATAACCGAATTAAAATTAAAACTTACCTGTGTTAAAATTTCTTCAGGAAATCTCGGTTGGTTCATCAGTGATACAAACCCTTGGCATTGTACCTCCCTTAAACTAGGGGCAACCTACAAAAGTCAAACAGATACTTCATACAATCATAAATTGATTACATTATATATACTTGATAGTAAAATACACACAAATAAATTTAGAAATATATGTAATGTGGGGCTGTCACTATGAATTGAGATACTTGTGACTCTATCATGGCAAGCTGGTCTCATGACATCATCAGTTACCACCCTCTGTCAAATAAACCATGTAAATTATGAGTATGCACAATTGAAAATTATACATGTATGCATAAACAATCAAAAATACTTAATTAGCTTCCCCTTGTCAATGTCAAATTATTGAACCCCCTCACATTGCCCCCTAGTGGAAACTATTGAAACATAGATCGGTATGTCATAAGATGATAATAAAAATTAGAAAACACATGTATATACTATTATAATAAAAGGAAACACTTGAGTACATTAAAATGTATGTACCATGGAAGTGTCAAGGCCAAATGAAATGGTTGAAAGTGTGTACCCCTCCACCTATACCATCTCCTCCTCTATCATCAACTGAACATAAATGGAACACGTAAAAAAACATAAGTGGGCAATAATTATAATAAAAGTCTATGAAAAATATGAATGTTTAAAACTAAATACAATGTAACAAGTTAACTATTTACTCTTATCATAACAATAGGAGTCCATGGATTTATATTCCCCTAATGCACATCTCTATGGGGTGCTTCAGTGCCTATAGTGTGTTGTGTAGTATTGTCCACCTCAAAGACATAGGTATATTCATCAATATCATTCAGGGAACCCAAGCACATATTCTTGCACATAATGCAAGTATGGGGAACACAAACATGTGAGCTCATGGAGGATGTGGAAGGGCCAAAAGCATCAAGATGAGGAGGCAACAATTCCACACTCTGCCTAACCAGTAGATCACTCAAGGTGTGAATGGCTCGAATAGTTTGTGAGCCAGCCTCAATAATAATATTAGGATGCTGCACTATAGGAGGTGGTGAAATATTAGGAGGGGGGACATATGTGTGGGATTTCACCCACTGTGCCCATGGTCTATCCTGAGGAGAGCCTAAGCCTACACCCTGGTTTGGTCTCATGCTCGAATAATTTACCTTGTGACCGAGCATAAATTTAGCATACAATTTTCTTATGAAACAGAATGGGACATCCAAATTGTTGTTTGTGGTCTATAAAAAGCCATCCACCAGCGGTCCCAAAATTTGTCACGTATTGCATCATTTATGCACCATTTACTTCACAACTTGGTCTTTTTAGGGTCCACTTTTAAACTAGTTTTGGGATCCACAAAAAGGTTACACATGTCAATTTTTTTTATATTTAGGTCCATAACTTGATCATAATCAAGCCCATCATCAAACCGAGCATGCATAGAATCACGCCAAAGTAGTGGAGTATTATGTTGTATGTTTCTCCATGCTTTCAATAATGGATTTCAATGTGGAAAACATGGGGCATTGTGTGGGGATATTGGCATATGTGGTCTGATATCCTTTAAGCTGATTTAGATTGTCTCCTATGAGATCGTCTAATGGTCGAGGGTTTGAGACTAGCTGGTCTTCTGAAGGCAGGGGATTATTTGCAGACTCATTAGGAGGGTTTTCTGATTGGTTTTAATCCATGTCTGATTAAAATGAAAAAAAAAATAAAAAATTATAATCAATTTTAAAAAGCAATAAATAATATCATTTCAACCCTAGTTTTTATAAAAACAACTAAAAATTTCCATTCAAAAACCAAAAACAACAAAAAATCTTGGAGATTTAACTTACCTATTCAATTTGGAGGCAAATTGTTCACTATAGAAAATTGGATATATGATTGTCTTTGGATATACAAAATTGTTTGGTTGTGTCCAATGTTTTCACAATGAAAATGTTGAACGCAGTCGTAGGGCTAAAAATATATTTATTGATGAAAATCGGATATCCGATAATGATTTTGCTTTGGATTTTGATTTGGCCAAGTGTACTGACACCTAGGCCTACTAGGAAGTCAACAAACATTTGGGTGCACTTTTGGACGAGTGAAAAGCTCATTTTTCACATCGCCAGTTTTTGGCATACCATGATCCTACACATACCTAGCCTTCCAAATCATATTCATAATCTCAGTGTGAATGGATGTGAACATCTGCCTATTAGGGAGGACAAGAGTATTTTACAGTATCCTCTCTAGATGAGCTAGAGCAGCATGAAATCTAGAAATAGTATCCTGTCTATGATTCTCCCTACTCTAGGGAGTACCAAGAGATGATGCCCTTGATGCATGGTCACTATCATGATGTACACTAGGCTTTGAACCACTGGATTCCATGATTTATAGATATGATAAATGATGGACAAATCTAGATAAAAACTATAAGTGCACATATGTACAATAGATAGAATTAACAAAATATTTCATATATACATATGTGTTATATGTACAAGCTATATGTTCAAATGAGTTCTAAAATTAAACATTAACCATATAAACATTAAAAACCTCAAGTAAATTGAAATTTTATTTACTGAACCATAATACACTTAAATCATTACTTATTAACATCCCCTTAAGACATTCAAATAATTAAACATATTACAGATCCCCTTAAAAGACATTCAAATAATCAAATGTACACTTAATTTTTCAACACATACATTGAACAAAAAAGATTAAAAACCTTGTAAATTAAAATCAATTTAATTTCCCTAAGGCATTCAAATCATTACATGGTACATCTCCTTAAGATGCATTGAATCATTACATATTACATTCGTATAGTGAAATTTGAGTCTTTTGATGGTTTAATGAATAGTTCCGATTAATGTTGATGTTTAAAGGTTCTTTGAATGAAAAAGAATTCTAAAACATACCATTTCACAAAGGAGCATGATTTCAAATTTATATTGGTTTATTTGGAAAAGAAACTAGCATGTCATATGCATGAAATGAAAATAGATGGGATATTGTAAACATATTTACATGTTTCATCTTGCATGATAGGTTGCATGAAATTGTAAAATTCAATAAATGATAAATGATAGACAAATGAAGGTTCATGTTGCATGAGAAAATGACAAACTTAATTCTTGCATCGAGTAATATTACTACAATACACTAAGGCTATATAAGTATTTTCAATTGAGTTTAAATTATTTATGTTTTTTTGTTTAAATTACTTTCTAGTTCTCTGATGTAGTATTGATGTCATCTATACTGTACTTGGTGAACACTAATGGAATGTATAATTGAAATGATAACAAAGAGAATGTACTAAAATTTAAGCTTGTACTTTAATATCATGATCTAACAAAAGATGTTTTATAAAAAATATATAACCATTTCTTGAAGTAATTGTTAAGGCCAAAAAATATCACCCTAACTCAGGCATTAAGGCATACTAATATTTAATGGTAACAATGGAAACCTTACTGAGTTGTGGGTGGACTCTGATTAAGAAGGAATCTCTAGATTCTAGGCCGATTCCAATTGGATTTGGGATATCATCAATTACTACTTTTTTATTTTGGGAAAAGGATAAAAGGAACTAGAACTAAATAAACAAAAATAAAAGGTGATACAACAAATTGAATTCAGACTTCTTAGGAATTTCAAGCTAGCATCTACACAACATACCCTAATTATTTATGTAGTAACATTCATTGTTCAATGCATAGGTTAACCTAAATCCCACTATTAGGTTTTGTACAACAAATACTGATAATTTTGCAACAAACATGCAGATTCTACAAAAGGTTACAGTCTACAATCTAGAATAGGAATTAAATCAATTCACTAATCTATGTTGAAAAATACATAACACTTAAATGCATAAAATTGAAAAAATGACTGATAATAGAAACTCAAAAAGATGTATGAATAATGGGGCAAGCTCTATATTCTTCAAAATCCACAAAATAGTTACATGAGAAAGTGCAAAATATGCGAAGGAATATGTGCATTCACTTTAACACAATCTGCATAAAATATGAACTAATGGCTACAAAATGAATATAAAAGGTGTATAGGAAAAAAAGGTTCACTAAAAGCACCTTCCTCCTAAATTTTGAAGCACTAAAAATGAGAAAGAGGCTCATATATATACCCCCTCATGGGTAAATTTGAAAATCTAACTCCCTCCAAAACTCTCTCCAAAATCATAGAAAATCCTAAATCCAAGGCTTAATCCATGCCTTGACTTATGCCCCTAATGTTGGTATTTCAAATAATATACATCTTTTACCAAAAAAAAACCAACATATAAAAAAATACATCCAAAACCCCAACATTACCTATACATAACCCAACAACAACACAAAACCCTAACCCTGCCTAAGCAATAAACTAATCATGCCTAAAGACCAACATAGTTGAATAAGGTCAACATGACCCAACTTGATACAAAAAATCTACATCCTTCATGGCACAAGTTTGGGTTATGTGGCAATAGGTTGTAGTCATCATGCACTGTAAAACTACAACAACATTAACTCCACCATGACAGCGGACTCTAAATCTCTCAAAACTTAGGCAAATGCATTTGTTTTTGCATTCATTTGGTTCTTTTCACTTGGTAAAATGTTAGGGTTTATGGAAACCCTTTTGTCATGGCGTCACCATGCTAACATTATGGCCACACCTTTGGCTTTTCTTCTATTATTTTTCTTAGGTTGTCGATTCTAGGATTTGACACTATGATGTGGAAATTTGTTCTGGCGTTCTTTACTCATCCTTGGGCTGAAAATGGCTTCATCTCTATTCATTTCTTCATCTCTGTCTGCATCTTCGAGTAAAACATGGGGCTTGAGCTCCAACTGGTAGTCAATGTTTGTAATGAGAAGTGAGAGTTGTGTTTTTTTGTCTTCAAAGTTTTTCTCTATGATTCATGGCTGGAGTATAGCTATATGTTCGTGAACCCACCTCCATCTTTGGCTGCAACATGTGTTGAGTTTGAAACTCGGGCCACAACTGGATATTGATGTTTGTAGTATAAGTTTAACAAGCTCACACTCCTTGAAGTAGAGTCTCATCAATGTGTTTCTATTATAACAAAGATCTTGGGCTCTTTGCATACATTCGACACCTGAGTTCACTATCTAAAGTAGAGAGCTTGGGCTCTCATCTTCCCCGCGGACTTCTTTTTTCAAACTGGGGTTTCATGCCATAATGTATGGCACTATCCATGCATCTTTTCAATTGGACTCAGGCTCTATCATTGCTTCTATGCATGTAAACACATAGATAAGTTACTTCTTCTTTTTCTTAACACTCTGTCTCTTCTATTGAATATGATGTTTAGATATCTTTGAAATACTTGATCTCCAGTGCTGCTTTCAATACTCTATTTTTCTTAATGGGTATCCATCTTTTTTTTTTGCAAATAATTTTGGGTTCTACTACTACTTGGTCTTGTCAATTCCACCATGTCTGTTGTTACTTCCTTTCCATGATTTGTTGCTAGAAAAGTGATGAATGTTGTCTGCCTCTTTGTTTTAAAAGTGGGGCTTTATCTTTGTTGAAAACCCACATAGGTTCTATTTGTTAAAAAAACTTATCGACTCCACTATGTTAAAATCATGGCTTTAAAGGATATGACCAATATGTCTCAAAACCATTACTCTGTATAGACTATCCTTGTCGAATTGGAGTTATATTGCATATTGTCTTCAGTTTGTCATTATGTTGTCTACAATATTTGTTACTACTATATGTTTGCATCATCATCGAAACCCTATTTTGTCACCATGCACTACCTTCTGAGGTTTTACATTATATTATTTCACATTTGTAAAAATAATGAACAGTAGCATATTTATACAGTGTTGCCCCACTTTTGGTCCACATACGTTTTGGACAAAAGTGAGTGTTTAATGTATAGTGGTGGTCTTGCTAGGTTCTTGTTAGTCCTAAGTTTAAGTCTATAAATATTTCCCTTAGGCTAGGGAGACCTTACCATATTTTTCCCAATTGCCTTCTCTTTTGTAAGCTGGAGGGCATCTGTATCTGAGTTCATGTATTCTTCGGGTATTTTAAGTTCCCAATCTGGTAAAGGTTGTGGTTTGATGATTTCCAACATTAGTATTACACACAATGAAAGTATGTAGTCATAATTCTTTATTTTGCAGCTTGGCAAAGAATCGGGCTCAAGCTTCTCCACTAGTAGAAAAGTATCAACAGAGTGCATCTTCCACCGATGACTACTAAGTGATGTCTTAGCAAGAAGTACAGTGATAAAATGGATCCTTTAGGCTTAAGAAGGGCCGCTATGTCTGGATTACACCTCTACAAGATAAAGGGAATGATTCAATAGAAATAAATTATGAAAATAAGCCAAAGGCAGAAAAGCGGAAAATGGCTTCTCCCCTACTCCTACAGGTGGGTTTTGACTCACGGGGTATGTTTTCCACCAAACCATTTAAATAAAGTGATTTCGAGGAAGAAATTGTCTCATAAAGTATATGAGTCATAAAGAAGGTAGATGAAATTGACACATGCCATTTTGGCATCCTGATAAACTAAATTTTTCCCTTGGCGGACTTCTGAACTGAGAGCACTCCAAAAGCACTTCTCCATCAAAGGAGAAGCCGAAAAGTGATTTTTCGCTACCTTAGAAAAGTTACCATTGTGGTTACTAAAATTGAAAAGAAATTTCTTAACGGCCTATAAAAAAAGATACATCTTATTATGGAGAAGTTGAAGGAGAGCGGATTAGTTGGGGCCGCTAGTTTTCCTGTGGTTATTCAAGCCCCAAAATTAATCTGGGAAGGCATCTCTTGATAAAATATAGATACTAGGAAAATTCTCTTTCCCAACGATATGGTGTTGTTATCTATTGAAAGGGAATCAATCTAGAACTTGCTTTGCATCCTAGAGCAAGTTGAGTATTCAGAAATGACATGCAGTCGAGCGGTGACTGAGTATATTGCCAAAAATTCAATTTGGGAGAAGGAGATAATGAAAGAATGGTTTCAAGAACCCAAGAGATCCAAAGGGAAGATGTTGAAGACATTATATGGCACTAATCTGAAGCTAGAGATCATTGACATCTTGATGTTACTCCACAAGATCAAAGGTGAGAGTGAGGCACTCAATTTTGTCGACCATCACTTTTTTCTGGTTTAGGTAATCTGTTCCCAACATCACTTCATAGATTGGGGACTTATTGTAAGTGATAATCTTTTAGAGGCCCTAGATAGAGCTAAACGCCAGAATGAATTTTACTTGTCTTCAGTCCTCTTATGCATTCTGGCTACACTCCAAATTTGGCCAGGTCTTCCCAGATTAGAGGAATTCCCTAACGATGTCAAGAGTTATGAATTTTTCCCCTCTTTGAAATTACATAATAGTTATGCTGAGTATCTTCAAGTTAATGATGCGTTCACAATGAGATTGTGTAGGGAGTTACAAGGCTATCTAGAAAGGAGATTCTCCCCTGAAGTTATGGCTTTCATCATCCAATTTGGATGCTATTTCATTCAATTTAGAGGTTTCTCATATCTTCGTCTTGCAGGTTTTGATGATTTCTCTTTGAAGCTACCCAGGTATCCTACTGATATGATCATGTTGATCAAAGTAATGAGGAAAGAACTTAAGGTGAACTTACTCTATGATGAGGCTAAGAAGAAGGGATACGATTTCCCCATGACCATCAGAGCTTACAATTGTGCATCTTGGTCAGAGGCAAAGAATGTTCTCAAGACATTCTCAAAGAATTTTTATTTGGAAACCTATAATGTCTTGAGACCTCAATACGGTCTAGTGAACTATGCTAGGGATGTATTGCAAATGAGTCATGCAATTCATCATGTACATGATATTGAAGACTACTGGGCTAATTGTATGGATGATTTGGAAAGTAGAGAGAGATTCTACGCCTGGTTAACTATTGAACAACTCAAAAAGTTCAATGTTAACATTGAAGTAGAGGGGTTAGAAGATGATGGAAATCATATGTATGATGACACATATCTAGAGGAGATAAAGCTCACCCCTGTCAGTTCCGAACCCATGCCAGACCAAGCAATTAGTGATTTGCTGACTCTAATGGGGGGTATCTACAAAAAAATAGAAAAATGGGTCAAATGGACCGCAGGTTGAAGGAGGAGATCAGAAAGGAAGCCTCCTACTCAGCAAACTCTAGAAAAGGACACTACTAGTACTGCAACCACTTTGTTGGTAACAATTCCAACCATTGCCAAAGGATCAACCCAACTGGTGGGAGGAGTTGATGATCCTCCTGAGAAAATAATCATGTTGGAGAAGACTTGTGGAGAAGGTCCACTCGCAAATATTGAGATAGCAAAGGTGCTCACCAAGGATGTAGAACCAGAGCGGTCAGTAGAATTAGTCACACTAGATGTACCGGTTGACACCCCAGCCCAGGATTCTCCCAGGAGAGGGTCTCCCATCATAGTGGAAGTAGATGAAGATAATCCTTCAACCATAGAATAAGAAGGAGAAGCCATAAAGAATCAGAGGGTCACTTCAATAGCCAAGTTGGTGTCCTCTTCTCCTACTTTAGTAAATCCATTTCCTTCGAGGCCAAAGGCTACACCTCCAGTCATCAGGAAATTGTTCATTGAGGAGTTGGTTTCTGCCAACAAAGTTACTAGCGCAGAGTCATGGATAGAACATATTCTGGAATGCAAGAGAAAGAGGGGGGAGTAAGGGACTGCTAGCAAAGACACTCTATCATGAGATATTCAGCCCAAGGCCATCATGAGAAAATAGAAGAAAGTGAAGACAATGTCTACCCAGGGTCGTGATCCTAAGACTAGGCACTTCACCATGGAATTGGCCAAGCCAATTAAGGAAGGTAGATTCAAGGACATGACTGCTTCAGACTTTCAACTGTAGTCATTCAAAATGGGGTTGGCCCATCATGATACCAAGGTGGATTGGTGGAAATATACCAATGTAGTGATAGAAGAAGAGCACAAGGAGCTCAAGACTGCCAAAGTTAAACTTAAGGAAGAAGTGGCTGAGCTGACCAACTTCATCAAGAAGCTCCTCACTCTGATTGCAAGCGTTCCCAGCACCCAAACCACCTTTGACCCCAGTGCTACGGAGAACCAAACCATTCTAGCTAAGTTGCAAGAAGACCGACATTAAGGAAAGTTTGGTAAATAGTGGATTGAGAGGCTCGACTCTGAGAGACTAGCAGTGGTTGAGAAACTAGGTAACACCCTTCTAAGGTTGGAGGTAGAGAGAAATAACATTGATATGAACCTAGAGACTCTCACATTGGATAGGGTGAAGTGCTAGGAATGTATAGTTATGCTGCATGTGGCAATAAAGATGAAGACTAAAGAGGCTCTAAAAGATAAGATTTTACAAAAAGGAGATGAGCCCTTGATTGAATGGCTTTAGAGCCTAGATTTTATGATCGAGATGATCATCCAGGCTGAAGCAAGATTGAAACAAACAGATGTCAAGATCAAAGAAGAGTAGAGAAAAGATTTCTAGATCCTCTTAGGGCTTCATATAGAATCACAGACCAGTGGTCAGGGAAAAGCAATAATTAGAGAAGACAATATGTAGAATTCATTTTCCAGTTATTTACATAAACTAACGAAAGATTCTCCCTCTCATCTAGATAAATTACCATAACTCCAACAATTGAGTGGATGCATTTTCAGAGCGATGAAAGAACTGAAAGATCAGACTGATACTATTAAGGTTCTCGCCAAGGAACATTCTAGGTGGCTCATTTGATACACTAATGTCCACGTCAACAGACATGAAGAACTGATTTGAGTCATTACAGCTGTTACAACCTATAGGGCTAAATCAGACAAGAGAAAGGAAACTGAAACTTAAATAGATTCCCCCTTGTACTATTTTTGATACTATTGTAACCGATAAATCTTTTAGTTATCATTTCTAGTTGGGGAAGTTGAACCGTTTCGATTCTCCCCCTTTCTTGTAATAGCCCAATCTAGGACCCTGCATGTACTATTTCCAAAATCAATACAAAGGTCACCTAAATTTTGGTGTGAAAGATAGCATTTTGCTAAGTCAAATTTGTATGTATGAATACCATTGTTTTATCTATTCCATCTACATTACATTTATCTTTCTATTGAATTTAGATGTTTATTCGAAGTTGGATTTACAATCTAGGTTCGAACCAGAGCTTTGTATTATGAATTGATACAATTAACAAAAGGGGAAACTCATTGTTATCTTAAATTTGGGAAACATCCTCATGATATATATTGATTCATTATTGTTTCATCATTAATTTTAGTCTTGCATCTGTATTTTAAGTAGAAATTCATGTATTACCAATTTTGGGAGTTAATCTGATTGATGAAATATTAGGGTTGGCTAGGTTTAGAGTGGAATTCATCCTTCCTAAGCTATTTTCAGGCTAGTGTTAGCTCGGTTTGCCTCTTCTATTCTCAGGTTAAGAACATACCCCTGTTAGATTAGCAAATAGCAATATTTACTAAAAATCATTCATAAGAGAGCTGTACCTTTAAATTCGGAGGGAAATTGGTTCTTTCAATAACAATTTTCTAACTGTTATATTTGATTGTTCTTAAGTATTTTGGGTATTTTAGAGTTAAATTGAAAAGAACAATCTGTTTACTAACAAATTTTTGGTGACTCTGATGGGGAGATGAACAGTTGTTACGCCAAAAGCATATCATGAGGAAAGATGGTGCTTCCCCATGAAAATATATTTCCTATACTCCAACCAAATATTGGTTTTCAAGACAATCAAGAGGACCTTATTTCCTCGCTTAACACTTTTGCTTGGAGGAACAGAAGAAGCACCGAACATTACAGAAATGCCAGTCAAGTGCTAGAGAAAGAACAATCTAAAGAAGAAGAACTTGAAAGAGAATTCCAAAGAAGAAATTAAAGTAGAGCCCATCGCCAAGTTTAGTGTGAAGTTAGGCCACAGACTTAGTCAAAAATCTGAAGCCTAAAAGATTCCTTAGGAGCACAAAGAAAGAAGGAAGTACGGATCTAGTCTTTGAGAGACTTGCAGATATTAATTTTTCTCTGCTTGAAGTACCTCACCAAAGAAACAGAACTAAAAAAAGCTAGAGAAGACCTTCTTCACCCCCTAAGCAGTCTACTCTTCTATCCACCACTTTCCAAGTGCTAATGCTACACAGAGTAGTTGCTCCTCCTGTTATCAATCTAACCCCTTATTTACCTTAAGTAACAATGGCACTCCCTTGGGCCATTGCAGTTGGACCCCTACAATTAGCAGCATATAATCCTCTTCCCTTGGGATCTAGAAAGAATTTTCCTAAATTTTCTAGAGATGGGAAAGTGTCTATAGATGAACATATTGCTGAATTATTTGCCCTGGTCAATATTATAGTAGTACAAGAAGAGGATGTGGCCATCATATTATTTTTTGAGACACTTGTTGATGGCATCGTCAATTGGTTTCATCACTTGCCAAATTCTTCTATTACAAACTGGGCCTCCATGAGAGCTTCTTTTGAGAGAAGGTTGAAAATGGTAGAAGATGAACATGCTCTCCTCACACAATTAACCTCTATCAAGAAAGAGCCTTCTATTAGTATGAGAGATTTCATAGCCAAATTCAATAAGCTCGTAAATCATATTCCAGTGGCTGACAGACCTATGGTGGAAAATTTGAAAACATTCTTTATAAGTGCTATGCCACCAGACATCAATTATGATCTAAGAAGAGTGAACCCTGCTGGTTTAGATGCTACACAGAGGACTGCCATGGAACTTGAAGACCACATGATTTCATCCATGAAATGGAAGAGAGAGATACAGTCAAGAGCCAGTACTAGTGGTACTACATCATCTGATGAGATTATCCAAAAATTGTCAAATGAATTCATCACCTTCAAAAGGAAACTTCCTAGATTCAATAACCTTTATCAATGGAATTATCAAGAGCAACCTAGAAGGATCAATGATGGGAGGAATGCTAACAGTAAAACATTGCAGTTAACTGGTTCACCACAAAGAATAGCTATTGAAGCCCCCCCTAAAAGAGGGAATATGTGCGCCTTTCATCTAACTACAGATCACAACAGAGAAAGCTGCCCTTATGTAGCCCGTGCTTGGCAAATGCATCAGACTGATGAATGGAATGGTGGAGTCTCCAGAGCCAAAATAGATTCATACTCACATGGCAACTCTAAAAATTTATATTTAGAGTATGATCCTGATTCTGAACAAGGAGAAACATGTTATGCAACCATAGATGGGACTTCCTATAAAGGTAATGAAGCATCTACCTCCAACTCTAAGGAAGAAAATCAAGGCATGAGAATTCTACAACCAGGTAAGGAGCAGAACTCTTTTGACATTATTCAATTCTATAAGGACTCTCGAATTCTAATCTCTCCCATAGAGTATCTCAAGTCCAATCGTATAGAATTGCAAAAATTAGTAGATTACTGTTCTGAAGGTAATCAGAACCTAAACCATAACGTCATGAATACTATAGAAAATGAGTCAATTTTTGTGGAACCTATTGAGCAAGGTGAATCATCTATGTTAGCTACTTTCTTGAGTCAGAAGCCATTTTATAGATGCAAGTTGAGAAATTGTATAATAGACTTTGGAGCCTCAGATAACGTGATGCCATCAATAGTCACTAAAGATTTGGGACTTACCCTTACTAAAGCTCATGGTAGGTGCTATTCTATGGACTCCAAGAAAGTACCTCTGGTTGGACAAATTAAGGATGCTGAAGTGGCTCTAGCAGTGTACCCTGAGAAGAAGATGTTGTTAACAATTCTAGTTGCTGATATACCTGCTAGCTGTAGTTTGTTTCTAAGTAGGAGTTTCTGCTAAGATCTAGGAGGAGAAATAAAGTTAGATTGGTCTCAAGATTTAATCCCGGTGGGTAATAAAAAAATTAAACTGGTCTCGGAAGAGAAAGCTAAGTTTACAGTGCTGAAGTCAGATGATCCTAAAGCCCAAATTCTATATCAAGAATTGGAATTTGGAAACTATATGCTATTTACTGATGATCACAATGAGGAAGTGAAACTAGGAGAACAAGGAAAGAAATTTTCTGCCAAAGAAGAGTCTTCTGAAATCTGGACACTTGAATTTGATTGCAGTTGTGCTTCATCAAGATCCGATGCAAGTGTGGTCTTGATATCACCAGATGGGATATGTGAACATTTGGCTTATAAATTAGAATTCAAAAATACCAACAATACTGCTGAATACAAAGCCCTTCCATTAGGAATCATCGCTGCAAAGGAAAAAGGAATGAAGATTCTAAGAGTTCATGGTGATGCAGAGCTTATCATGCACTAGGTTAAGAATCAACATTCTGTTAAAAATCATAGATTGAAGAACTATAGGAATAGAGTATGGGATGAGATAGAAAAACTAGATGTGTTATTTATTGAATCAATGCAAAGAGAGTTGAATGCCAAAGCAAACTCCCTGGTTGTGTTAGATTCACTACTCTTTCCCCATCAAGAATTCAAAGACAAGAAGTACCAAGTAGAAGTCATATATTGACCATCCATACCCAACAATGTGGAAAATTGGCAAGTGTTTGAAGTGTTGGAATTATGTTATATTTGTCATCAGTGAAAACACTTATTCGATTCTGAATGCTTACCGAGCTCATCACTCAGTCCACAGCTTATACCGAGCATTCAGTAATCACTTTGTAAAGCTCAGCGGTTAAATAGTTCAAACCGAGCAGAACAGTAGTCACCGAGCATATGAACAGTTCAGCAGTGTTTACCGAGAAAAGCAACATGTACTCAGCAGACAGTAGTCACCGAGCTTCACCGTAACTACCGAGCCAACTAAGAAGTCAGTTACTACCGAGTCACCAGCGGTTACCGAGTGACATTATATCTACCGAGTCACCAACGGCTACCGAGTTGCAAGCTACACTTCGAGACTAGTATGGACTGAGCTTCTACTCTTACCAAGAGCATGACGATGCTGAGTATTGTAGTGGATGCCGAGTATCAGAAGATCACCGAGCCAGCTTGAGGAACCCGAGCTTCTACCGACTCAGTAATATTTTGTTTACTTAT
>MU228406.1:2258507-2292575 GCA_018584345.1 Thuja plicata
TGTGTTTATGTGTTATGAATGGTTATACTTTCATGCTTGCAGTAGATTAGATAAATGAATGGTTAAGTATATACAAGTATAGAAATGATTTAAAGTTTTAAAAGTTACTGATTCACCCCTCCCCTCTCAGTAACTTGGCTAATCTTGATTATTTCCAACATGAAGATGACAAGAATCTCCTTCTCTTTCTAGAGAGTGGTGACAACTTCCATAAAGAGGTCTGTGGCGATCATAAAGGAGATCATCCAGATAAGAAAAAGAAAGATAAGTCAGATATTGTCCAATTGCAAGGTAATATCATCCCGCCCCATCTATTTACTCTTGAAAAAATCTTCAACAGGCATGACACATTTGTGAGGAAGAAAATAATCGAAAGAGGTCCTACAATTGGGGAGTATGAAGGATTGAATATTGGAACTGAGAAAGATCCCAAGATGATCAACATTGGGAAGTGTTGTACTAAAGGAGAAAGGAACGAGGCAAGGAAACTCTTCCTAGAATACTCAGACATTTTTTCCTGGAGCTATGAGGACTTGAAAAGTTTTATGGGTGGGAAATTCAAGCATAAAATCCCCTTAAAACCTAAACCTACCCCGTTCAGGCAAAATCAAAGGAACTATAATCCCAAAGTTGTGGATGCAATAATCAAGGAAGTAGATAAAATAGTTAAAGAAAGGATCATCTATCCTATACACCACTCTACTTGGGTGGAAAATATAGTGCCTCTCATGAAGAAGAATGGAGAGATTAGAATCTGTGTAGACTTCAGAAATCTTAACCAATCTTCTTTGAAAGATAATTATGCTCTTCCCAATATGGATCACTTAATGTAGATTGTAGCTGGAGCTGAAATGATGTCTATGTTGGACGGCCTTTTAGGATATAATTAGATAGAAGTTGAGAAAGTGAACTAGCATAAAATGATGTTCACCACCCTGTGGGGCACTTTTTCCTACTACAGAATGCCATTTGGGCTGATCAATGCTAGAGCTACTTTTTAGAGAGGTATGGACCTTTCCTTCATTGACATGAAGAATAAAATCATTGGTATGTATTTGGATGATCTTACTCTATTCTCTAAGAAAAGAATAGTTCATATAAGTGACTTAAGGAAAGTATTTCAAAGGTGTTGAGAAGATGGGATTTCATTAAATCCCAAGAAGTCAGTGTTCTGTGTAACCGAGGAGAAATTTCTAGGTCACATTGTCTCCCAGGAAGGCATAAGGATCAATCCAAAAAGGGTCAGAGCTATTCAAAAATTGAGTTTACCTGTGAATAAAACTAGAGTAAAATATTTTTTTGGTCAGGTTAACTTTCTTAGAAGGTTCATTCCAGATTTTTCAAAAATTACTAAATGTATAGTTGATATGATGAAGGGAAATGTGAATTTCAAGTGGAATAAACCCAATAAGCAAGCATTCAAAAACATAAAGAATGCCATAGCCAATGCTCTGGTGTTATGTCACCCAGATTACAAGAAAGACTTTGTAATCTATTATTAATGTTTTAAACATACTCTTTCAGCCATTCTCATGCATGAAAATGAGGAGGGAGTCAAGGCTCCTATTGCTTTTATGAGCACACCTCTGAAAAATCATGAGCTAAAATATTCCCAAACTGAAAAACACGCTTTTGCAGTTGTTAAGGCTTTAAAGAATTTTGGACTCTACATCTTACACTCACATTCTCTTGTGTATGTACTTGATATCGCAGTAAAGAGCATATTAACTCAGCAGGATGTAGGATGCAACAACAGAGGATCATGGGTAGCTAAAACACAAGAATATGATGTAGAGATCAAGCCCACAAAGTTGGTAAGAGGCAATGCACTATGCAGGGAAATGGTGGAAAACCAAGCAAGCAAAGATCCAGTAGCTACACAATTGGTTTTTTGCAGTAAGTATGCAAGACCCCTAGTTTGAAAACATCGTATACTTTCTTACATATGGGGAATGCCCTGCAGGGCTGACTTCTAAGAAAAGAATAGACATGAAACTAAAGGCTTCTAAACATGTTATCTAGGAAGATAGGTTATATATGAGATCAATAGATGGGACATTTGTCTGTTGTGTCGACAGACAACAACAAGAGAAGTTGTTAAAAGTATTTCATGATGAAGCCCACGGAGGACATTTCTCCTTGTCAGTCACCACATTCAAGATCCTAAGGCAGTGTTATTACTTGCTAGGAATGTTCAGAGATGCTTAGCACTAGGTAGAAAAGTGTGAGAAATGCAAAATGTTTACTGGAAAGCCACAGTTAGCAGTGTTACCTCTGAGGCCGGTGATAATTGAAGGTCCTTTTCAACAATAGGGTCTCAATTTTATTGGTCCTATAAACCCCATGTCTAGGGCAGGTCATACCTACATAATCACTGCGACTAACTACTTCACAAAGTGGGTGGAGGTGAAAAAAACCAAGAGGACTACTTCAGAAGTAGTGTGTGAGTTCATCAAAGAAAATATCCTGGTAAGGTCTAGTGTGCCTATTAAGTTAGTTATGTATAATGCAACATACTTTACTTCTCAAGAAATTACTAAATTTTGTTTTGAGTACGACATCATGGTCAGTCATGCTTCTAACTATTTCCCTCAAGGGAATGGTCAAGCCAAATCCAACAATAAAAACTTGGTGAATATCATGAAGAGGCTTGTAGCAGACAACCAAAGAACCTAGCACAAGAAAATCTATGAAGCCCTCTGAGCATATAGAGTGACTCCCAAAAGAGCCATAGGCGTATCCCCTTTTGAACTTGTTTACAAAGTAGAGGCCAACCTTCCATTACCACTGGAGCTAGCAACCTGCAAAATGAGAACTGCAGTAGAAGATGGCATATATGAAAGTGGTTTAGAGAAGAGGATTTGTACCTAAACAAACTTGAAGAAGAAAGAGAGAAAATGGTTGACCATATTAGACAACATTAGATACAAGTAAAGAGTTCATTTGGAAAAAGGAGTAGACCCCAAAAAATTTTGATAGAAGACATGGTGCTATTGTAGGACAAGCATAGGGCACCAAAGGGCATGCACGAAAAATTTGAAACATTGTGGAAAGGAGCTTTCAAGATCCATCAAGAATTCAAGAAGAATGCTTTCAAGTTGACATATCTAGATGGTGAAGCACTACCCCTAACGTATAATGGTCAGGATTTGAAGCTCTATATGATTTAAATTGAAAATAGGTAACCCCTATATTATACAATAGTTATGTTTAGTTCCTTTTGTTTTCCTAGATAGGTTCCCTTCCTATTTTCCCTTCCTACGTCTTGCTTTAGTTTTGTTGTGAGCCACCTTTTGTTGAGCTTTGCAAAACCAGAGATTTGAGATTCCTTGCTTGGACATGTGAATGTCCAAGTCCCCAGATAGAGCCAGCTATTGCCCAACTTTTGGTCCACATACCTTTTGGAAAAAAGTGAGTGTTTAATGTATAGTGGTGGTCTTGCTAGCTTCTTTTTAGTCCTCAGTCTAAGTCTAGAAATCTTTCCCTTAGGCTAGGGAGCCCTTACCAAATTTTTCCCAATTGCTTTCTCTTTTGTAAGCTGGAGGGAATCTGTATCTGAGTTCATGTATTCTTTGGGTAGGTTAAGTTCCCAATCTGGTAAAGGCTGTGGGTCAAAGATTTCTAACATCAGTATTACACACAATGGAAGTATGTAGCTGTAATTCTTTATTTTGCAGCTTGGTGGAGAATCAGGCTTGAACTTCTCCACTAGCAAAAAAGTATCAACAAAGTGCATCTTCCACCGATGACTATTAAGTGATGTCTCAGTAAGAAGTACAGTGCTAAAATGGATCCATTAGGCTTAAGAAGGGCCGTTGTGTCTAGATTACACCTCTACAAGCCAAATGGAATGATTCAATGGAAATAAATTGTGGAAATAAGACAAAGGTAGAAAAGCAGAAAATGGCTTCTCCCCTACTCCTACAGGCAGGTTTTAATCCACGGGGTATGTTTTCTACCAAACCATTTAAATAAAGCAATTTTGAGAAAGAACCTGTCTCATAAAGTATCTGAGACATAAAGAAGGTGGATGAAATTGACACATGCCATTTTGACATCCTAATAGACTAAATTTTTCCCTTGGCAGACTTCTGAATCAAGAGCACTCCAAAAGCACTTCTCCGCCAAAGGAGAAGCCGAAAATTGATTTTGCGCTACCTCAGAAAATTTACCTTTGTAGTTACTAAAAGTGAAAAGACATTTATTAATGGCCCGTAAAAGAAAGATACATCCTATTATGGAGAAGTTGAAGGAGAGTGGATTAGTTGAGGCCACTGGTTTTCCTGTGGCTGTTCAAGCCCCAAAATTAATCTAGGAATGCATCTCTTGATACAACCCAGATACCAGGCAGATTCTATTGCCCAATGATATAGTGCTATTATCTATTGACAAGGAATTGGTCTAGAACTCGCTTCGCATCGCAGAGAAAGATAAGTATTTAGAAATGACATAATATCAAGCTGTGACTAAGTATATTGCTAAAAAGTCAGTTTGGAAGAAGGAGATAATGAAAGCATAGTTTCAAGAACCCAAGAGCGCCAAAGGGAAGCTTCTAAAGACATAATATGACACTAATATGAAGCTGGAGATCGTTGACATCCTGGTGTTACTCCATAGGATTAGAGGTGAGAGTGAGGCATTCAATTTTTTCAACCATTAGTTTTTCCTAGTTCAGGTAATCTATTCACAGCATCACTTCATAGATTGGGTGCTTATGGTAAGTGAGAATCTCTTAGAGGTCCTAGATAGAGCTAAACACTAGAATGAATTTTACTTGTCTTCAATCCTCTTATACATTCTTCCTATACTCCAAATTTGGCCAGGTCTTCCCAGATTAGAAGAATTCCCTGATGATGTCAAGAGTTATGAATTTTTCCCCTCTTTGAAATTACATAATAGTTATGTTGAGTATCTTCAGGTTAATGATACATTCACAATGAGATTATGCAAAGGGTTACAAGGTTGTCCAAAAAGGAGATTCTCTGCCAAAACCATGGATTTCATCAGCCAATTTGGATGCTATTTCATTCAATTTAGAGGTTTCTCATATCTTTGTCTTGGAGGTTTTGATGATTTCCCTTTGAAGCTGCCCAGGTATCCTACTAATATGATCATGCTAATCAAAGTAATGAGGCAAGAAGTTTAGGTGAAATTACTCTATGCTGAGGCTAAGAAGAAGGGATATGATTTCCCCATGACCATCAGAGCTTACAGCTGTGCATCCCAGTCAGAGGCAAAGAATGTTCTCACATTCTCAAAGAATATTTCTTTGGAAACCTACGATGTCTTGAGACCGCAATACAATCTAGTGAACTATGCCAGGGATATATTGCAAAGATTCATGCAATTCATCATGTACATGATATTGAAGACTACTGGGCTAATTGTAAGGATGATTTGGAAAGCAGAGTGAGATTCTACGCCCAGTTAACTATTGAACAAGTCAAAAATTTCAATGTTAACATTGCAGTAGAGGAGTTAGAAGATGATGGCAATCATATGTATGCTGACACATATCTAAAGGAGATAAAGCTCACCCCTATCAGTTCTGAACCCATGCTAGACCAAGCCATTAGCGATTTGCCAACTCTAATGAAGGGTATCTACAAAAGAACAAAATAATGGGTCGAATGGACCGCAGGCTAAAGGAACAGATCAGAAAGGAAGCTGCCTACTCAATGAACTCCAACAAAGGACTCTCCTAGTAGTGCAACCACTTCGTCAATAAAAATTCCAACCATTTCCAAAGGATCAACCCAGCCAGTGGGATGAGGTGATGATCCTCCTAAGAAAAAAATCATGTTGGAGAAGAATTATGGAGAAGGTCCACTCCCAAATATTGAGACAACAAAGGAGCTCACCAAGGATGCAGAACTAGAGTGATTGGTAAAAGCAGTCACAGTAGATGTATCGGTTGACACCCTGACCCAAGATTCTCCTAGGAGAGGGTCTTTCATCATAGTGCAAGTAGGTGAAGATACTCATTCAACCACAGAATCAGAAGGAGAACCCAGAAAGAATCAGAGGGTCACTTCAGTAGCCAAGTTGGTGTCCTCTTCTCCTACTTCAGTAAATCCATTTTCTTTGAGATCAAAGGCTACACCACGAGTCATCAGGAAATTGTTCATTAAGGAGTTGGTTTCTACCAACAAAGTTACTAGTGCAGAGTCATGGATAGAAAATACTCTGGAACGTAAGAGAAAGAGGGCAGAGGAAGGGACTACCAACAAAGACACTCTATCATGAGCTATTCAGCCCAAGGTGACCATGAGAAAATAGAAGAAAGTGAAGAAAATTTCTACCCTAGGTCATGATCCTGACACTGGGCACTTCACCATTGAAATAGCCAAGCCAATTAAGGAAGGTAGATTCCAGGACATGACTGCTTCAGACTTTCAACTGCAGTCATTTGAAATGGGGTTGGACTGTCATGATACCAAGGTGGATTGGTGGAAATCTACCAATGTAGTGATAGAAGAAGAGCTTGAAGAGCTCAAGACTGCCAAAGTTCAACTTAAGGAAAAAGTGGCTGAGCTGACCATCTTCATCAGGCAGCTCCTCACTCTAATTACAAGCATTCCCAACACCAAACCACCTTTGACCCCAATGATGCAGAGAACCAAGCCATTCTTGCTAAGTTGCAAGAAGATTAGCATTATGGACAAATTGGTAAATGGTGGATTGAGAGGCTTGAGTCTGAGGGACTAGCAGCGGTTGAGAAACTAGGTAACACCCTTCTAATGTTGGAGGTAGAGAGAAATAACATTGCTACAGACCTACAGACTCTCAGTTCAGAGAGGGTGAAGTGCCAGGAATGTATAGTTATGATGCATCTGGAAGTAAAGATGAAGACTAAAGAGGCTCTAAAAGCTAAGATTTTATAGAAAGGAGATGAGCCCTTGATTGAATGGCTTTAGAGCCTAGAGTTTAAGATTGAGATGATCATCCAGGCTGAAGTAGGATTTCAATAGACAGATGTCAAGATCAAAGAAGAGCAGAGCAAAGATTTCAAGATCCTTTTAGGGCTTCATATAGAATCAAAAACCAATGGTCAGGGAAAAGAAATAATCAGTGTAGCCAATATGCAGAATTCATTTTCTAGTTATTTGCATAAAATGAGGGAAGATTCTGCCTCTCATCTATACAAAATACCAGAACTCCAGCAATTGAGTGGATGCATTTTCAGAGTGATAGAAGAACTGAAAGATCAAATAGATGCCATTAAGGTTCTCACCAAGGAACATTCCAGGTGGCTCATTTGATACACTAACAGTCACGTCAATAGGTATGAAGAACTCATTCGAGTCATTACAACTGTTACAACCTATACGGCTAAATCAGACAAGGGAAAGGAAATGGAAACTTAAATAGATTCCCCCTTGTACTATTTTTGATACTAATATAACTGATAAATCTTTCATTTCTCATTTCTAGTTGGGGAAGTTGAACTATTTCGGTTCTCCACCTTTCTTGTAATGGCCCAATCTGGGACCCTATATGCACTATTTCCAAAATCAATACAAAGGTCGGCTAAATTCCTGTGTGAAAGATAGCATTTTGCTGAGTCAAATTTGTATGTCTGAATACCATTGTTTTATTTGTTCCATCTGCATTGCATTTATCTTTCTATTAAATTTAGATGTTTCTTTGAAGTTGGATTTACAATCTAGGTTCGAACGAGAGCTTTGTATTATGAATTGATACGATTAGCAAAAGGAGAAACTTGTTGTTATCTTAAATTTGGGAAACATCCTCATGATATAGATTGATTCATTGTTGTTTCATCATTAGTTTTAGTCTTGCATCTAATTTTTCAGTAGAATTTCATGCATTACCAGTTTTGGGAGTTAATTTGATTGATGAAATCTCAGGGTTGGCTAGTTTTAGAGTGTAATTTGTCCTTCCTGAGCTATTTCCTACCTAGGGTTATCTTTGTTTGCCTCTTCTATTCTCGGGTTAAGAACATACCCCTATTAGATTAGGAAAGATAAATATTTACTAAAAATCATTCATAAGGGAGCTATACCTTTAAATTTAGAGGGAAATTGGTTCTTTCAATAACAATTTTCCAACTGTTATATTCGATTGTTATTAATTATTTTGGGTATTTTAGAGTTAAATTGAAAAGAACAATCTATTTACTAACATATAGTTATCAATTCTTATGCAAAACATTACTTGAGGGGTTTGAGCATGGGCTCGTGACTCCCATGAGAAATAACCGTGACATGGAGCTTGATACTCAAATATGCATATTTTCTTTTTTTGTTCGCACAACTTTATCATATGCATGCATATTTACATTGAATTAAAAATTGTTATTCAAACATGAACAACTGTATCCATAATAGAATTGTTAACTTGATGAAGATTCATGGTATTTTCCTTTGAATACGCCAAAAGAATATTGATGTTTATCTTTTATTCCTGCACAAAACACTGCCTATTGAACCTTGATTAAAAAACATGAAAAAATAGTATTTTTTTTACTTGAATTCCTTCTGAATATGTATAACAACATCAACATTTTGATTTTCAACTTCATTCATAAAAGTTTCACTGATTCTTTCTTAAAAGAACAGACTATTTTGTTCAACTCTTGTGTATATATTCATAAAAAGATATCAGTGTTGAATATGCATACTTTCTTTCATGTGATTGCAAAGAAGAATGTCACTATTTTATTATCTTTCTTATTCACATATAGCAGTGTTTAGAGAACTATAAATATAATAGAAAGGTTTTACTTGACTTCTCTTGTTGATTGTCAACAATATTTAGAATTGATACTTTCATTGCATATGTACTTAGTAATAACAAAATGATACTGTCATTTTCTTTTCATCTTTGCATATAACACTATTATGTAAACATGAACAACAACATTTGGACGCACTATAGACTGATGGTAACCATGTTAAATATAAGTATACATTTCCTCAATTGAATCCAATTTAATTGACTCTTATGTATCTGCATACCTCTTTGCAACAAAATTAGTGTTCTTTTGTATTTAAATACACTATTTTTCTGTTTCCCATCCTAATGCACTGCTATTTGATAATATTGTTATGCACATCCTATCCATTTTAAAAATTATTTTATTCTATTAACTGCATCCTCTTCTCCTGCATCATATCATTTTCTAAACTCATGAACTTCTAGCATTCTTTAATCATGCATTTGTTGAGGTTCAAGCATGGGCTCATGACACTCAGTGCATTTTCTTTATTATCTGGAACCAGTGAATTCATAAAACATGTTTTCTTTTTGGCATTTTATCCATCTATGTTTACTTTGTTTGCACACACCAAAAATCAATATGATAGGTTAGTGGAAAGGATCAACCAATCAATGTTTGCGTGTGAGTTCCATATGAAATGACACTCATGCATGAATGTTGTTTGATTGGTTGTGTTTACTATCTTATCATGTTGATGTTTTGAAAAAGGTTTGTCAGCTACAAGACCTAAGTCCCTTTGATTCAAATTTTCTAGTTTACAAACATCAACTCTTGAATAATGCAGAATGGTAACCATATGCAGTAAAAGGTTTCATAGAGTTATGTCCCTTCGATACTTTTATTCAGTTGATGTTGATGCATATTTTGTTGTTGTATTGATGCTATTGGTAGATTTACAACTCTGAAATTTTGATTGTTGTATTTTGTTTTTGTTTCCATGCATTTCTTAGATCCATTTTGGATTTAATATTTCTCTCTTTCTATGATGCAGGAAAGGACCCTAGACGTATAATGCAAAACTAAAATGAAGATTAGATAGAGGACAGACATGAAGATTGGGAAGAGGACCGACAACCAGCTATCATATCACAGTGTTGAGTCTTACAAGTCAATGCATGGACCCCTACTCATGCTTCTGTCATGATTTCTCTTCTATAATTACCTCTAAGTTTTCAATAAGAAAGATGTAACATGGAAGAAACATTTTCTTACTACATTAAGTTTGAATGCATAATGTAATGATCAATTATGAATTACAATTTTGAACATGATCAATACTTAGAGTACAATAATCTGATAATATGAATGCAATGGAAATGTATTCATTTTCATTTTCTGAATAAAAATGTTTAAGAGGCGTACATTTATGCAATCTTTTGGTGTTTCATGATTTTCATATCGCATATGTAAAATTAGGGTAACAATTCTGGCGACCTCTGCTGGATGTCTACCTGCTAGACATGAACTTTAGACGTTATCCCTAGGGAAATGGAGTCAAAACCTAGAACACACAAATGCAGGGTTATTTGAAATAAAAATACAACCTAAACCTAGGACTATGCAACCTAACTAGGACCCCTACTCGAACTAACTAGGACCTTGTGCTAAGAAAGCACTTTATTGAAAATGCAACCTAAAAACTCCTAGTGCTTGAAAACACTTATTGAAATACAAATGCAACTAAAACTAAAATTACTAACCCTCAAATCAGAGCTTGAGGAAGATCCCATTGACTGGGATGGGAAACATCTCTCTGTCTTTGGTAGATAACTAAAAAGCTTTGTTCTCTTTACACTCAGTAACGACAAATGGGCCTAACCAAAAATTATCAAATTTATCATGCTGCCCTTGTCTACTCTTCAGTACATCCTATTTAAGAACTAGGTCACCCTCTTTGAAATCTTTAGGAGTTTCCTTCTTGTCAAAATCCCTCTTAGTTTGATTCTGCCTTAGCTCAATATTCCTTAAGGATGTGATTCTCTTCTTTTCTAGCGGTAACAATTCAACATACCTCAACTTAAGAGGATCTTCCTCTTCAAACAAAAACATCTAATCAACCAATTGCATGGCTTGAAAATATATAGAAATAGGTAACCTTGATTCCTTACCATAAACCAATAAGTAGGGTGAGATTCCAGTGATTTGTTTTGGTGTAATTCTCTCTAGCCAAAGGCCTACCTTAATTTTTGTATGCCAATCCATCTTGTTCTCCTATAGAGTCCTTTTGATAATCCTTATTAGGTTCTTGTTAGTAGACTTAGCAAGCCCATTATCCTGAGGGTAATAGTTAGATGATGTATTCAGATATATCTCATTTTCAATAGCCCATTCTGTTATTCTAGAACCAACAAAAGCTAATGCGTTATCTGAAATAATTGATTGAGGTACTCCAAACCTGGTTATAATGTCTTCATAAAAGTTGAGAACAACATATTTGGTTGATTCCTTTAATGCAACAACTTTAGCCCATCTTGTGAAGTAGTCTGTAGTAGTCAAGATCCATTTGTGACCTGCACTAGAATTGGGGTTAATTGGACCTATGAAATCCACTCCACACTTGATAAATGGTTGTTCAAGAATGATAGGCTTTAGTGATAATGTTTCTAGCCTTTGTTTTCCTGCAAACATAGCACATTTTTGACATCTTCTTTCCCAAGAATGGGCATCCTTAAATAGATCAGGCCAATAATATCCTGCCCTTAATATTTTCCAAGTTGTAGTTTTATGATTGAAGTGTCCTCTACATGATCCATCATGGAACTCAGATAAAATTCTATTTTGATCAGTAGTATCAATTCATTTTAACAACTTTCCAAAACAATATTTTCCATAAAGCATACCATTTATAAAAACATAAGGGACAGATTACAATCTGAAATACCTCCTTTTGGCTTTATCAAGATCAGTGGAAATTGTCCATTTTTGCATAAATTTTCTCAAATCAGTCAACCAAGTCATTGGTTGGTTATCAAATATGGGATTGTCATGAAGCAAGATAATCTCATTACTATTTTCAGCTTCATGTTCTTCTTTTTCTTCCATTTGTGAACATAAACCCTTGCCTCTAACCAGCTTGGTTACATGGATATGTGCATCATATTCCATAAATTTTGTGATCCAACCTGCTCTCTTTTAATTTACATCCTTATTCAACAAAAAAATTTAATCCTAGGGTGTGTGACCATGAGGTGAATTTTATTTCTAGAAACAAGATGTTCGAACTTATTTAAGGATTTGATAATATCAAGTACATGTTTCTCAGCAAAACTGTACCTTTGTTCATAGTCATCCATTCCTTTACTAAAAAAGGCAACTGGCTGCTCTAGATTGTCATCATTTTTCCAACATAGCTAAAATAGCATCATAGCCTCCAAAAGCATATAAAATAAAATCTTTAGTAAATCAGGATTAGCTAATGTAGGAGTTGATGACAAGGCTTGTTTGATATGCTCAAAATATGACTCTCCTTCCTTAGTCCATCTGAAAGGTACATTTTTCTTTAGCATTGCAGTTAAGGGTTTTAGCAAATCAGCAATGTCAAGAATAAAGCACCTAACAAAGTTAATTCTTCCAATAAAAATTTGCAGCCCTTTCTTATGTTTTGGCAATGATAGATCCAAGATTGCATGGATTATTTCAGGGTCTATTGTTGTACCCTTCTTTGAAACTTGGTAGCCTAAAAGCTTACCTTCATGAACTGAAAAAACTAACTTTTTAGGGTTAAGAGAGATTCCAAAATCTCTACATCTTTCAAGTACTTTTCTTAAATGACCTATATTCTTATCTTCAATTTTGTTGTAAATAGTAACATCATCCAAGTAGACTAGATCAAATTTATACATTATATTTTTAAAGACATGTCCATAGTATTTTTGAATGTGGCTCCTGCATTTGATAAACCAAATGGCATTCTTCTATATGAAATTATTCCCTATTTAGTGGTAAAGGAAATTTTAAATTGATCCTTATCCCTCACTAGTACTTGGTTATAGCCAGAATAACCGTCAAAAAGAGAAAATATTTCAGAACCAGACATACTGTAAAATTTGTTCCATGAATGGAAGAGGGTGTCTATATTTTAGAGATTCCCTATTGAAGTCTCTAAAGTCTACACATAATCTAATTTCCCCATTTTTCTTCCTCACACGAACTAGATTTGAAACCCACAATGTATGCTTGATTGGAAAGATTATCCCACTATGTAGAAATTTATTGAGCTCTTTGAGTATTGTTGCCCCACTTTTGGTCCACATACCTTTCAGACAAAAGTGAGTGTTTAATGTATAGTAGTGGTCTTGCTAGCTTCTTGTTAGTCCTGAGTCTAAGTCTAGAAATATTTCCCTTAGGCTAGGGAGCCCTTACAATATTTTTCCCAATAGCCTTCTCTTTTGTAAGCCGGAGGGAATCTGTATCTGAGTTCATGTATTCTTTGGGTAGGTTAAGTTCCCAATCTAGTAATGGCTGTGGTTGAAATATTTCTAACATTAGTATTACACACAATGGAATTATGTAGCCATAATTATTTATTTTGCATCTTGGTGGAGAATCGGGCTTGAGCTACTCCACTGGCGGAAAAGTATCAACAGAGTGCATCTTCTGCCAATGACTACTAAGTGATGTCTCAGCAAGAAGTACAGTGTTAAAATGGATCCTTTAGGTTTAAGAAGGGTCGCTATGTCTGGATTACACCTCTACAAGCCAAAGGGAATGATTCAATAGAAATAAATTGTGGAAATAAGCCAAAGGAAGAAAAGAGGAAACTGGCTTCTCCCCTACTCCTACAGGCGAGTTTTAACCCACGGGGTATGTTTTCTGCCAAATGATTTAAATAGAGTGATTTCAAGGAAGAACCTGTCTCATAAAGTATCTGAGACATAAAGAAGGAGGATGAAATTGACACATGCCATTTTGGCATCCTGATAGACTAAATTTTTCCCTTAGTGGACTTCTGAACTGAGATCACTCCAAAAACAATTCTCTGCCAAAGAGGAAGAGAAAAAGTGATTTTTTTCTACCTCAAAAAAGTTACCGTTGCGGTTACTAAAAGTGAAAACACATTTCTTAATGGCCCATAAAAGCAAGGTAATTAATTCAAATAAAGTCATTTTACTTCATAACGGGTTTTTTTTTTATTAAGGTCAGGGTCTTTTCATTCGTGTGGTGTAGGAAGTCGGTCGTTAACGGTAAGAATTCAAAAGTTATAAAATCAGTTGAAATTTGCCAACAAGAGCCACCATTTACTCACCAAATTATTTTGAATTTAGAGTCTTGTGTTCTAGCTATTCTTTGCTCCCGCATCCCTAAAAGATACTTCTAATTTCTGAATACCAGTCATCAGAAGCATGGTTTCCAGATTCATTGGATTCTATGGAATGAACGACATTACTTCTGAATGGTATAAGATTTCAAATACATCTCTAAAGTTCTTTTACATGCAGAACTTCTAGAATAGATTAAAAGTGGACTAGATACATCCTATTATAGAGAAGTTGAAGGAGAGCGGATTAGTTGAGGCTGCTAGTTTTTATGTGGCTGATCAAGCCCTAGAATTAATCCTGGAATGCATCGCTCAATACAACCCAGATACCAGGCAAATTCTCTTGCCCAATGATACGGTATTGTTATCTATTAATAGGGAATCAGTCTGGAATTTGCTTCACATCCCAGAGAAAGCTAAGTATTCAAAAATGACATACAGTCAAGCGGTGACTGATTATATTGCCAAAAAGTCAATTTAGAAGGAGATAATGAAAGCACAATTTCAAGAACCCAAGAGAGCCAAAGGGAAGTTGCTGAAGACATTATACAACACTAATCTAAAGTTGAAGATCATTGACATCTTGGTGTTACTCCACATGATTAGAGGTGAGAGTGAGGCACTCAATTTTGTCGACCATCACTTTTTCCCAGTTCAGGTAATCTGTTCCTAGCATCACTTCATAGATTGGGCACTTATGGTAAGTGAGAATCTCTCAGAGGCCCTAGATAGAGCTAAACTCCAAAATTAATTTTACTTGTCTTTAGTCCTCTTATACATTCTAGCTACACTCCAAATTTGGCCAGGTCTTCCCAGATTAGAGGAATTCCCTAATGATGTCAAGAGTTATGAATTTTTCCCCTCTTTGCAATTACATAATAGTTATGTTGAGTATCTTTGGGTTAATGATGCATTCACAATGAGATTGTGTAGATAGTTACAAGGCTATCTAAAAAGGAGATTCTCCCCTGAAGAAATGGCTTTCATCATCCAATTTGGATTCTATTTCATTCAATTTAGAGGTTTCTCATATCTTCGTCTTGTAGGTTTTGTTGATTTCCGTTTGAAGCTTCCCAGGTATCCTACTCATATGATCATGTTGATTGATGTAATGAGGCAAGCACTATAGGTGAACTTACTCTGTGCTGAGGCTAAGAAGAAGGGATACAAGTTCCCCATGACCATCAGAACTTACAACTGTGCATCCCGGTCAAAGTTAAAGAATGTTCTCAAGACATTCTCAAAGAAGTTTTCTTTAGAAAGCTACGATGTCTTGAGACCGCAATACGATCCAGTGAACTATGTCAGGGATGTATTGCAAATGAGTGCAATTCATCATGTACATGATATTGAAAACTACTAGGCTAATTGTTAGGATTATTTGGAAAGAAGAGAGAGATTCTATGCCCGGTTAACTATTAAACAAGTCAAAAAGTTCAATGTTAACATTGTAGTATAAGGGTTAGAAGATGATGAAAATCATATGTATGATGACACATATCTAGAGGAGATAAAACTCACCCCTGTCAGTTTTGAACCCATGCTAGACCAAGCCATTAGCGATTTGCTAACTCTAATGGTGGTATCTACAAAAGAATAGAATAATGGGTTGAATGGATCATGGGCTAAAGGAAGAGATCAGAAAGGAAGCCGCCTAGTCAACAAACTCTAGAAAAGGACACTACTAGTACTGCAACCACTTTTTCAGTAACAATTCCAACTATTGCCAAAGGATCAACCTAGCTGGTAGGAGGAGGTGATGATCCTCCTGAGAAAAAAATCACATTGGAGAAGACTTGTGGAGAAGGTCCATTCCCAAATATTGGGACAACAAAGGAGCTCACCAAGGATGCAGAAATAGAGCGGTCAGTAAACACAGTCACAGTAGATGTACCGGTTGACACCCCGACCCAGGATTCTCCAAAGAGAGGGTCTCCCCTCATAGTGGAAGTAGGTGAAGATACTCCTTCAACCACAAAATCAGAAGGAGAAGCCATAAATAATCAAAGGGTCACTTTAGTAGCCAAGTTGGTGTCCTCTTCTCCTACTTCACTAAATCCATTTTCTTTGAGACCAAATATTACACCTCCAGTCATTGGGAAATTTTTCAATGAGGAGTTGGTTTTTGTAAACAAAGTTACTAGCATAGAGTCATGGATAGAACATACCCTAGAACACAAGAGAAAGAGGGAAAAGGAGGGGATTTCCAGCAAAGACACTCTGTCACAAGCTATTCAACCCAAGGCCACCATGTGAAAATAGAATAAAGTGAAGACAATGTCTACCCTGGGTCTTGATCCTAAGACTGGACACTTCACCATGGAAGTGGCCAAGCCAATTAAAGAAGGTA
The DNA here is from genome assembly GCA_018584345.1 of Thuja plicata. NCBI lineage: Eukaryota > Viridiplantae > Streptophyta > Pinopsida > Cupressales > Cupressaceae > Thuja > Thuja plicata. Next base: position 2,274,858 of record MU228406.1, read on the forward strand.
GATTCGAGGACATGACTGCTTCAAAATTTCAACAGCAGTCATTCGACATGGGGTTGGCCCATCATGATACCAAGGTGGATTGGTGGAAATTTACCAATGTAGTGATACAAGAAGAGCTTGAGGAGCTCAAGACTGCCAAAGTTCAAGTTAAGGTAGAAGTGGCTGAGCTGACCAAATTCATCAGGCACCTCCTCACTTTAATTGTAAATGTTCCCAGCACCCAAACCACCTTTGACCCCAGTGCTATAGAGAACCAGGCCATTTTGGCTAATTTGCAAGAAGATAGGCATTATGGACAGATTGGTAAATGGTGAATTGAGAGGCTTGAGTCTGAGGGACTAGCAGTGGTTGAGAAACTAGGTAACACCCTTCTAAGGTTGGAGGTACAGAGAAATAACATTGCTACGAACCTATAGACTCTAACATCGAAGAGGGTGAAGTTCCAAGAATGTATAGTTATCCTGCATGTGGCAGTAAAGATGAAGACTAAAGAGGCTCCAAAAGCTAAGATTTTATAGAAAGGAGATGAACCCTTGATTGAATGGCTTCAGAGCCTAGATTTTAAGATTGAGATGATCATCAAGGTAGAAGCAGGATTGCAACAAAAAAATGTCAAGATCAAAGAAGAGCAGAGCAAAGATTTCAATCTCCTCTTAGGGATTCATACAGAATCACAGACCAGTGGTCAGGGAAAAGCAATAATTGGAGTAGCCAATATGTAGAATTCATTTTCTGGTTATTTGCATAAACTAACGGAAGATTCTGCCTCTCATCTAGACAAAATACTAGAACTCCAACAATTGAGTGGATGCATTTTCAGAGCGATGGAAGAACTAAAAGATCAAACTAATGACATTAAGGTTCTTTCCAAGGAACATTTGAGGTGGCTCATTCGATACACTAACATCCCCATCAACAGGAATGAAGAACTCATTCGAGTCATTACAACTATTACAGCCTCTAGGGCTAAATCAGACAAGGGAAAGGAAACTGAAACTTAAATAGATCCCCCCTTGTACTATTTTTGATACTTTTGTAACCTATAAATATTTTAGTTGTCTTTTCTAGTTGGGGAAGTTGAACCATTTTGGTTCTCCCCATTTCTTGTAGTGGCCCAATCTGGGACCCTATATGTACTATTTCCAAAATCAATACAAAGGTCGGCTAAATTTTGGTGTGAAAGATAGCATTTTGCTGAGTCAAATTTGTATGTTTGAATACCATTGTTTTATCTATTCCATTTGCATTGCATTTATCTTTCTATTGAATTTAGATATTTATTTGAAGTTAAATTTATAATCTAGGTTTGAACCAGAGGTTTGTGTTATGAATTGATACGATTAGAAAAAGTGGAAACTCATTGTTATCTTAAATTTGGGAAACATCCTCATGATATAGATTGATTCATTGTTGTTTCATCATTATTTTTAGTCTTGCATCTACATTTTTAGTAGAATTTCATGAATTACCAATTTTGGGAGTTAATCTGATTGATGAAATCTTAGGGTTGGCTAGGCTTAGAGTGGAATTCATCCTGCCTGAGCTATTTCCTTCCTAGGGTTAGCTTGGTTTGCCTCTTCTGTTCTCGGGTTAAGAACATACCCCTGTTAGATTAGGAAAGAGAAATATTTACTAAAAATAATTCTTAAGGTATTTGTACCTTTAAATTCATAGGGAAATTGGTTCTTTCTATAACAATTTTCCAATTGTTATATTCAATTGTTCTTAAGTATTTTTGGTATTTTAGAGTTAAATTGAAAAGAACAATTTGTTTACTAACAGATTTTTTGTGACTCTGCTGGGGAGACAAACAGTCATTATGCCAAAGCATATCATGAGGAAAGATGGTGCTTCCCCATGAAAATATATTTCGTGTACTCCAACCAAATCTTGGTTTTCAAGACAATCAAGAGGACCTTATTTCCTTGCTGAACACTTTTACCTGGAAGAACAGAAGAAGCACCAAACATTACAGAAATGCCAGTCAAGTGCTAGAGAAAGAAGAAGCTCAAGTAGAAGCACTTTAAAGAGCATTCCAAAGGATAAATTAAAGAATATCCCAGCATCAAGTCGAGCGTGAAGTTATGCCAAAGACTTAGTCAAAAATCAGCAGCCTAAAAGATTTCTTAGGAGCACAAAGAAAGAAGTATAGATCCAGTCTTTGAGAGACTTGCAGATATTAATTTTTCTCTACTTGAAGTACCTCGCCAAAGAAACAGAACTGCAAAAATCCAGAGAAGACCTTCTTCACCCCCTAAGTAGTCTACTCTTCTATCCACCACTTTCCAAGTCTTAACGTTACACGGAGTAGTTGCTCCTCCTATTATCAATCTAACCCCTTATTTACCTCAAGTAACAATGGCACTCCCTTGGCATGCTAAAGTTTTACCCCTACAATAGTAGCATATAATCCTCTTCCCTCAAGATCTAGAAATAATTTTCCTAAATTTTCTAGACGGGAAAGTGTCTACAGATGAACATATTACTGCATTCTTTTCCTCAGTCAACATTCTAGCAGTATGAGAAGAGGATGTGGCCATCAGATTATTTGTTGAGACACTTTTTGAGGGCACCACCAATTGGTTTCATCACCTACCAAATTCTTCTATTACAGACTGGGCCTCCATGATAGTTGCTTTTAAGGTAAGGTTCAAAACGGTGGAAGATGAACATGCTCTCCACACGCAATTAACCTTTATCAAGAAAGAGCCTTCTATTAGTATGAGATATTTCATAGCCAAATTTAATAATCTCATAAATCATATTCCAATGGCTGACAGACCTACGACGGGAAATTTGAAAACATTCTTTATAAGTGCTATGCCACAAGACATCAATTATGATCTAAGAAGAGTGAATCCTGTTGGTTTAGATGCTACATAGAGGACTGTCGTGGAACTTGAAGACCACATGATTTCATCAAGGAAATGGAAGAGAGAGATATAGTCAAGAGCCAGTACTAGTAGTACTACATCGTCTGATGAGATGATCCAAACATTGTTAAATGAATTCATCGCCTTCAAAAGGCAACTTCCTAGATTCAATAACCCTTATCAATGGAATTATCAAGAGCAACTTGGAAGGAGCAATGATGGGAGGAATGCTAACATTAAAGCATTGTAGTTAACTGGTCCACCACAAAGACTAGCTATTGAAGCCCCCCCTAAAAGAGGAAATATGTGCACCTTTCATCTAACTATAGATCATGATGGAGAAATCTTCCTTGATATAGTCCGTGCTTGGAAAATGCATCAGACTGATGAATGGAATGTTGGAGTCTCCGGAGCTGAACCAGATTCATTGTCACATGGTGACTCTAAAAATTTATATTTAGAGTATGAGTCTAATTTTGAACAAGGAGCAACATGTTATGCGACCATGGATGGGACTTCCTATACAGTCTTGACCAGGAGCCAGAAAGATAAAGGTCCTGCCCCTTCTCTCCCACGTAAAGGTAATGAAGCATCTACCTCAAATTTTAAGGAAGCAAATCAAGGCATGAGAATTCTACAACCAGGTAAGGAGTAGAACTCTTTTGACATTATTAAATTCTATAAGGACTCTTGAATTCAAATCTCTCCCATAGATTATCTCAAGTCCAATCCTATAGAATATCAGAAATTATTAGATTACTATATTGAAGGGAATCATAACCCAAACTAGAACATCATGACTACTATAGAAAATGAGTCAATTTTTGTGGAACCCATTGAGCAAGGTGAATCATCTATGTTAGCTACTTTCCTAGGTCAGAAGACTGATCCATTTTATGTGTCTTTATATATTAATGGATGCAAGTTGAGAAATTGTATAATAGACTCTAGAGCCTCTGATAACGTGATGCCATCAATAGTAGCTAAAGATTTGGGACTTACCCTTACTAAATCTCATGGTAGGTGCTATTCTATGGACTCCAAGAAAGTACCTCTGGTTGGACAAATTAAGGATGCTCAAGTGGATCTGGCAGCACACCCTGAGAAGAGGATGTTAACAATTCTAGTTGCCAATATACCTGCTAGCTACGGTTTGTTGCTAAGTAGGAGTTTCTGTAGAGATCTAGGAGGATAAATAAAGTTATATTGGTCTCAAGCTTTAATCCCAGTGGGTAATAAAAAAATTAAAATGGTCCCGGAAGAGAAAGCTAAGTTTACAATGCTGAAGTCAGATGATCCTAAAGCCCAAATTCTATATCAAGAATTGGAATTTGGCAACTATATAATATTTACTAATGATCACAATGAGGAAGTGAAACCAAGAGAATCAGGAAAGGAATTTTTCACCAAAGAAGAGTCTTCTCAAATCTAGACACTTGAATTTAATGGCAGTTGTGCTTCATTAGGATCCAGTGTAGGTGTGGTCTTGATATCACCAGATGGGATATGTGATCCTTTGGCTTATAAATTAGAATGTTGAAATACCAACAATACTGTTGAATATGAAGCCCTTCTATTAGGAATCATCACTACAAAGGAAAAAGGTGTGAAGATTCTGAGAGCTTGTGGTGATGCAGAGCTTATCGTGCACCAGGTTAAGAATCAATATTCTATTAAAAATCATAGATTGAAGAACTAAAGGAATAGAGTATGGGATGAGATAAGAACACTGGATGCATTCTTTATTGAATCAGTGTGGAGAGAGTTGAATGCCAAAGCAGACTTCCAGGCTGTGTTAGCTTCACTACTCCTTCCCCATCCAAAATTCAAAGACAAGAAGTACCAAGTGGAAGTCATATATCGACTGTCCGTACCCGGCAATGTGGAAAATTGGCAAGTGTTCGACGATGACAAGAATATCCTTCTCTTTCTAGAGAGAAATGGAAAATTCCACAAAGAGGTCCGTGGCAATCATAAAGGAGATCATCCAGATAAGAAAAAAAAAGATAAGTCAGATATTTTCCAATTGCAAGGTAATATCCCGCCCCATCTAGTTACTCTTGTAAAACTATTCAACAGGAATGACACATTTGTGAAGAAGAAAAGAATCGAAAGAGGTCCTACTACTAGTGAGTATGAAGGAATGAATATTGGAACTGAGAAAGATCCCAAGATGATCAACATTGGGAAGTGTTGTACTAAAGAGGAAAGGATTGAGGCAAGGAAACTCTTCCTAGAATACTCAGATGTTTTCACCTTGAGCTATGAGGACCTAAAAAATTTTATGGGTGGGAAATTCAAGCATCAAATCCCCTTAAAACTTGAATCTACCCCATTCCAGAAAAAACAAAGGAACTATAATCCCAAAGTTGTGGATGCAATATTCAAGGAAGTAGATAAAATGCTTAAATCAAGGATCATCTATCCTATACGCCACTCTACCTGGGTGGAAAACATAGTGCCTATGAGGAAGAAGAATAGAGAGATAAGAATCTGTGTAGACTTCAAAAATCTTAACCAATCTTCTTTGAAAGATAATTATGCTCTTCCCAATATTGATCACTTACTGCAGATTGTAGCCAGAGCTGAAATGATGTCCATGTTGGACGGCTTTTCAGGATATAATCAAATAGAAGTTGACAAAGCAAACCAGCATAAAATGACGGTCACCACCCTGTGGGGCACTTTCACTTACTACAAAATGCCATTTGGGATGATCAACATTGGAGCTACTTTTTAGAGAGGTATGGACCTTTCCTTCAGTGACATGAAGAATAAAAGCATTGGTATGTATTTGGATGATCTTACTATGTTCTCTAAGAAAAGAATGGATCATATAAGTGACTTAAGGAAAGTATTGCAAAGGCGTCGGGAAGATGGGATTTCGTTAAATCCCAAGAAGTCAGTATTCTGTGTAACCGAGGGGAAATTGATAGGTCACATTGCCTTCCAGGAAAGCATAAGAATCAATCTAGAAAGGGTTAGAGCTATTAAAAAATTGAGTTTACCTATGAATAAAAATGGATTAAATATTTTTTTGGTCAGGTTAACTTTCTCAGAAGGTTCGTTCTAGATTTTTTAGAAATTACTAAATGTATAGTTGAAATGATTAAGGGAAATGTGACTTTAAAGTGGAATGAACCTGGTAAGCAAGCTTTCAAAAACATAAAGAACACCATAGCCAATGCTCTGGTGTTATGTCACCTAGATTACAAGAAAGACTACGTAATCTATTTTTATTCTTTTGAACATACTCTATTATCCATTCTCATGTAGGAAAATGAGGAGGGAGTTGAAGCTCCTATTGATTTTATGAGCATGCCTCTAAAAAATCATGAGCTGAAATATTCTCAAACTATAAAACATGCTTTTACAGTCGTTAAGGCTTTAAAGAATTTTAGATTCTACATCTTACACTCACATTCTCTTGTGTATCTAGCTGATATCACAGTAAAGAGCATATTGACTCAACAGGATGTAGGATGCAACAACAGAGGAGCATGGGTAGCTAAAACACAAGAATATGATGCAGAGATCAATCCCACAAAGCTGGTAAGAGGCAATGCACTATGCAGAGCAATGGCAGAAAACCAAGCAAGCAAAGATCCAGAAGCTACACAATTGGTTTTGGCAATAAGTATGCAAGACCCCTAGTTTGAAAACATCGTATACTTCCTTACATATGGGGAATACCCTAGAGGGCTGACTTCTAGGAAAAGAAGAGACCTAAAACTGAAGGCTTCTAAATATGTTATCTGGGAAGATAGGTTATATAAGAGATCAATAGATGGGACATTTCTTCGATGTGTCAACAGACAGCAACAAGAGAAGTTGTTAAAAGTATTTCATGATGAAGCCTACAGAGGACATTTCTCCTCATCAGTCACCACATTCAAGATCCTGAGGTAGTGTTATTACTGGCCAGGAATGTTCAGAGATGCTTACCACTGAGTAGAAAAGTGTGAGAAATGCAAAATGTTTACTGGAAAGCCATAATTAGCAGCATTACCTCTGAGACTGGTGATAATTGAAGGTCCTTTTCAACAATGGGGTCTCAATTTTATTGGTCATATAAACCCAACATCTGGTGTAGGTCATACCTACATAATCACTACGATAGATTACTTCACAAAGTGGGTGAAGGTGGAAGCAACCAAGAGGACTACTTTAGAAGTAGTACGTGAGTTCATCAAAGAAAAAATCCTGGTAAGGTTTGGTGTGCCTATTAAGTTAGTTATGGATAATGCAACATACTTTTCTTCTCAAGAAATTGCTGAATTTTGTTTCGAGTATGACATCATGGTCAGTCATTCTTCTAACTATTTCCCTCAAGGGAATGGTCAAGCCAAATCCAGCAATAAAAAATTTGTGAATATCATGAAGAAGATTGTAGTAGACAACTAGAGAACCTGGCACAAGAAAATCTATGAAGCCCTCTGGGAAAATAGAGTGACTCCCAAAAGAGCCATAGGCATATCCCCTTTTGAACTTGTTTATGGAGTAGAGGCCAGCCTTCCATTACCACTGGAGCTAGCAACCTGCAAACTGAGAACTCTAGTAGAAGATTGCAAATATGAAAGTGGTTTAGAGAAGAGGATTCTGTACCTAAACAAACTAGAAGAAGAAAGAGAGAAAATGGTTGACCATATTACACAACATCATATACGAGTAAAGAGTTTGTTTGATAAAAAGAGTAGACCCTAGAAATTTATGATAGGAAACATGGTGTTGTTGTGGGACAAGTGTAGGGTACCCAAGGGCATGCACAAAAAATTTAAAACACTGTGGAAAGGACCTTTCAAGATCCATTAGGCATTCAAGAATAATTCTTTCAGGTTGACATATCCAGATGGTGAAGCACTACCGCTGACATATAATGGTTAGGATTTGAAGCTCTATAAGATTTAAATTGAAAATAGCTAACCCTTGTATTGTACAATAGTTATGTTTAGTTCCTGCTTTTGTTTTCCTATATAGGTTCCCTTCCTGTTTTCCCTTCCCGTGTCTTGCTTTAGTTTTATTGTGAGCTTCCTTTTATTGAGCTTTGTGAAACCAGAGATTTGAGATTCCTTGCTTGGACATGTGAATGTCCAAGTCCCTAGATAGAGCCAGTTGTTGTCCCACTTTTGGTGCACATACCTTTCGGACAAAAGTGAGTGTTTAATGTATAGTAGTGGTCTTTCTAAGTTCTTGTTAATCCTGAGTCTAAGTCTAGAAATATTTCCCTTAGGCTAGGGAGCCCTTACTAGATTTTTCCCAATTGCCTTCTCTTTTGTAAGTCAGAGGGAATCTGTATCTGAGTTCATGTATTCTTCGGGTAGGTTAAGTTCCCAATCCGGTAAAGACTATGGTTCAAAGATTTCTAATATCAGTATTACACATAATAGAAGTATGTAGCCGTAATTCTTTATTTTGCAGCTTGGTGGAGAATCGGGCTTGAGCTTCTCCACTGGCGAAAAAGTATCAACAGAGTGCATCTTCTGCCAATGACTACTAAGTGATGTCTCAGCAAGAAGTATAGTGCTAAAAGGGATCCTTTAGGCTTAAGAAGGGCCGCTGTGTCTGGATTACACCTCTACAAGCCAAAGGGAATGATTCAATAGAAAGAAATTGTGGAAATAAGACAAAGGCAGGAAAGAAGAAAATGGCTTCTCCCCTACTCCTACAGGTGGGTTTTCATCCACGGGGTATGTTTTCTGCCAAACCATTTAAATAAATTTATTTTGAGGAAGAACCTATCTCATAAAGTATCTAAGACATAAAGAAGGTGGACGAAATTGACACATCCCATTTTGGAATCTTGATAGACTAAATTTTTCCCTTGGCAGACTTCTAAACCGAGAGCACTCCAAAAGTACTTCTTCACCAAAGGAGAAGCTGAAAAGTGATTTTCCGCTACCTCAGAAAAGTTACCGTTGCGGTTACTAAAAGTGAAAAGACATTTATTAATGCCCCGTAAAAGCAAGGTAATTAATGCAAATAAAGCCATTTTACTTCATAACAGGTTTTTTTTTATTAAGGTCGGGGTCTTTTCATTTGTGTGGCGTAGGAAGTTGACCGTTAACAGTAAGAATTCAAAATTTATAAAATTAATTGAAATTTGCGAATGAGAGCCACCATTTACTCACCAAATTGTTTTGAATTTGATGTCTCGTGTTTTCGCAATTCTAAGAGATACTTCTAATTTCCAAATACCAGTCATCAGAAGCATGGCTTTCAGATTCAAGGGATTTGATGGAATGAATGGCATTACTTCTGAATGGTATAAGATTTCAGATACATCTCTGAAGTTCTTTGACATGAACAACTTCTAGAAGAGATTAAAAGTGGAGAGATACATCCTATTACAGAGAAGTTGAAGGAGAGTGGATTAATTGAGGCCGCTAGTTTTCCTATGGCTGTTCAAGCCCCAAAATTATTTTGGGAATGCATCGCTTGATACAACCCACATACTAGGAAAATTCTCTTTCCCAATGATATGGTGTTGTTATCTATTAATTGGGAATCAATCCAGAACATGCTTCGCATCCCAGAGAAAGATAAGTATTTGGAAATGACATACAGTCGAGCGGTGACTGAGTATATTGCCAAAAACTCAATTTGGAAGGAGATAATGAAAGCATGGTTTCAAGAACCCCAGAGCGCCAAAGGGAAGCTATCAAAGACATTATACGATAGTAATCTAAAGAAGAAGATCATTGACATCCTAGTGTTACTACACAAGATCAGAGGTGAGAGTGAGGCACTCAAATTTTTTGACCATCACTTTTTCTTGGTTTAGGTAATTTGTTCCCAACATCACTTCATAGATTGGGCACTTATGGTAAGTGAGAATCTCTCGGAGGCCCTAGATAGTGCTAAATGCCAGAATGAATTTTACTTATCTTCAGTCCTCTTATACATTCTAGCTACACTCCAAATTTAGCCAGGTCTTCCTAGGTTAGAGGAATTCCCTGATGATGTCAAGAGTTATGAATTTTTCCCCTAATTTCAATTACATAATAGCTATAATGAGTATCTTTGAATTAATTATGCATTCACAATGAGATTGTGTAGAGAGTTATAAGGCTATCTAGAAAGGAGATTCTCCCCTGAATCCATGGCTTTCATTAGCCAATTTGGATGCTATTTCATTCAATTTAGAGGTTTCTCATATATTTGTCTTGTAGGTTTTGATGATTTCCCTTTGAAGCTGCCCAGGTATCCTACTGATATGACCATGCTGATTGAAGTAATGAGGCAAGAAATTCAAGTTAACTTACTTTGTGTTGAGGCTAAGAAGAAGGGATATAATTTCCCCATGACCATCAGAGATTACAGATGTGCATCCTAGTCAGAGGCAAAGAATGTTCTCAAGACATTCTCAAAGAAGTTTTCTTTGGAAACCTATGATGTCTTGAGACTGCAATACGATCTAGTGAACTATGCCAGGGATGTATTGCAAATGAGTCATGCAATTCATCATGTACATGATATTGAAGACTACTGGGCTATATGTAAGGATGATTTGGAAAGCAGAGAGAGATTCTACACTTGGTTAACTATTGAACAAGTCAAAAAGTTCAATGTTAACATTGCAGTAGAGGAGTTAGAAGATGATGGCAATCATATGTATGATGACACATATCTAGAGGATATAAATCTCACCCCTATCAGTTCTGAACCCATGCTGGACCAAGCCTTTAGCGATTTTTTGACTCTAATGGGGGGTATCTACAAAAGAAGAGAACAATGGGTAAAATGTAACGCATGCCAAAGGAAGAGATCAGAAAGGAAGCCACCTACTCAGTGAAATCCAGCAAAGGACACTGATCGTACTACAACCACTTCGTTGGTAACAATTCTAACCACTACCAAAGGATCAACCCAGCTGGTGGGAGGAGGTGATGATCCTCCTGAGAAAACAATCACGTTGGAGAAGACTTGTGGAGAAGGTCCACTCCCAAATATCAGGACAATAAAGGAGCTCACCAAGGATGCAGAACTAGAGCAGTTGGTAAAAGCAGTCATAGTAGATTTACTAGTTGACACTCCTACCTAGGATTCTCCCAGGAGAGGGTCTCCCATCATAGTGGAAGTAGGTGAAGATAATCCTTCAAGAACAGAATCAGAAGGAGAAGCCAGAAAGAATCAGAGGGTCACTTTAGTAGACAAGTTGGTGTCCTCTTCTCCTACTTTAGTAAATCCATTTTATTCGAGACCAAAGTCTACACCTCCAGTCATCAGGAAATTGTTCATTGAGGAGTTGGTTTTTGCCAACAAAGTTACTAGCAGAGAGTCATGGATAGAACATACTCTAGAATGTAAGAGAAAGAGGGCAGAGGAAGGGACTACCAAAAAAGACACTCTGTTATGAGCTATTCAGCCTAAGGGCACCATGAGAAAACAAAACAAAATGAAGACAATGTCTACCCTAGGTTGTGATCCTAAGACTGGGCACTTCACCATGGAAGTGGTCAAGCCAATTAAGGAAGGTAGATTCAAGGACATGACTTCTTTAGACTTTCAACTATAGTCATTCAACATGGGGTTGGCCCATCATGATACCAAGGTGGATTGGTGCAAATATACCAATGTATTGATAGAAGAAGAGCTCAAGGAGCTCAAGACTGCCAAAGTTCAACTTAAGGCAAAAGTGACTGAGCTGACCAATTTCAACAGGCAGCTCCTCACTCCAATTGCAAGCATTCCCAGCACACAAACCACATTTGACCGCAGTGTTATAGAGAACCAATCCATTCTGGATAATTTGAAAGAAGATTGATATTATGGATAGATTGGTAAACAGTGGATTGAGAGGCTCAAGCTTGAGGAACTAGTAGTAGTTGAGAAACTAGGTAACACCCTTCTAAGGTTTGAGGTAGAGAGAAATAACATTGCTATGAACCTACAGACTCTCACATTGGAGAGGGTGAAGTCCTAGGAATATATAGTTATGCTGCATGTGGCAGTAAAGATGAAGACTAAAGAGGATCTAAAAGCTAAGATTTTTATAGAAAGGAGATGAGCCCTTTATTGAATGGCTTCAGAGCCTAGAGTTTAAGATTGAGATGATCATCTAGGCCAAAGTAGGATTGCAATAGACAGATGTGAAGATCAAAGAAGAGCAGAGAAAATATTTCAAGCTCCTCTTAGGGCTTCATATAGAATCACAGACTAGTGGTCAGGGCAAAGCAATAATCAGAGTAGCCAATATGAAGAATTCATTTTCTGGTTATTTGCATAAACTAATGAAAGATTTTGCCTCTCATCTAGACAAAATACCACAACTCCAGCAATTGAGTGGATGCATTTTCAGAGCGATGGAAGAACTGAAAGATTAGAATGATGCCATTAAGGTTGTCTCCAAGGAACATTCTAGGTGGCTGATTCGATACATTAACATCCACATCAATAGGCATGAAGAACTCATTTGATTCATTATAGCTATTACAGCCTATAGGGCTAAATCAGACAAGGGAAAGGAAACTGAAACTTAAATAGATTCCCCGTTGTACTATTTTTGATACTTTTGTATCTGATAAATATTTTAGTTATCATTTCTAGTTGGTCCAGTTGAACCATTTTGGTTCTCCCCCTTTCTTGTAATGGCCCAATCTGGGACCCTATATGTACTATTTCCAAAATCAATACAAAGGTCAGGTAAATTTTGATGTGAAAGATAGAATTTTGCTGAGTCAAATTTGTATGTCTAAATACCATTGTTTTATTTGTTCCATCTACATTGCATTTATCTTTCTATTGAATTTAGATATTTCTTTGAAGTTGGATTTACAATCTAGGTTTGAACCAGAGCTTTGTATTATGAATTGATACAATTAGCAAAAGGGGAAAATCATTGTTATCTTAAATTTGGGAAACATCCTCATGATATAGATTGATTCATTGTTGTTTTGTCATTAGTTTTAGTCTTGCATCTGCATTTTCAGTAGAAGTTCATGCATTACCAATTTTGGGAGTTAATCTGATTGATGAAATCTTAGGGTTGGCTAGGTTTAGAGTGGAATTCATCCTGCCTGAGCTATTTCCTGCCTAGGGTTAGCTTGGTTTGCCTCTTCTATTCTTGGGTTAAGAACATACCCCTGTTAGATTAGGAAAGAGAAATATTTATTGAAAATCATTCATAAGGAAGCTGTACCTTTAAATTCAGAGGGAAATTGGTTCTTTTAATAACAATTTTCCAACTGTTATATTCAATTGTTCTTAAGTATTTTGGGTATTTTAGAGTTAAATTTTAAAGAATAATCTGTTTACTAACAAGCAACAAGGGCTCTAATTTGGGGTTAATTGGCCTTAAATTGGGTTCTAATTCAATGGTGTGTTGGGTTAATTGAGGGTCAACCCCTTTCAAATCAGCATAATCTCATGCATAGATATCATTGAACTCTTTAAATAAAGCAATAAGTAGCTCCTTATCTTTAAGAGAGTTGACTTTACCACCATTTACGTACTTATCTCTGAATATTTCCAGCTCCTCATAATGACCTTCTTTGATCAACATGCTAGTTTTGTTCCTTTTAAACTGATCATTAGAGTTGAATATGGACTGCAAAATGACTAACCCTTTCGGCAGCTTATTGGATTTCAATTGTATGATCTGGTCCTCAAATTATTGTCTTACTTTGTTGTCTTTGGAAGTAGCAAAATTGTTTGCTTCTGTCATAAAACTTAAGATTTTCTCATCAGTATTGAAAACCTACCAATTAACTTCATTATCTAGAATAGATGGCCTAACAACAATCTGAATATGGGATTGATCATAATCTACACCTTTGTTTTTAGAAATAATAACTTGAGCGCCAATAGCAGCTAACCTATTAACATGTTGGTTTTTACTTCTATGTACAAAACTAAGATTGAATGCATCAAAATTAGCTAGAATATCTAATATTCTAGATTTATACAAATTCAAAAGATCATTTTTTATACCATTCATATCTCTCACTTGATTGACCACCAATTCACTATCACCAAAAGCTCCTAAAAATTTAACATTTCTTTTTCTTGCCTACTCCAATCCCTGAATCAAACCTTCATATTCAGCCACATTGTTAGAACAAGGAAATGACAATCTAAATGTAACATAATATTTGTCAGCATCTGGAGACACAAGCATAACCCCTGCACTAGCTCCATCCTTGTTTCTAGATCCATCAAAATATAAATCCCAAAGTTTATTAGGCTATTCTAAATCATCACTTTGGGCTTTTACCAAATTAGGAATAACATGATCATATTCTGCAATCATATAATTACCAAAACTAGCATCATAAATAACACTATCTTGACTGGTAAAGGCATTTCCATGTGCCCACTCATCTAATAATATATCAGGAATACCTTCTATTTGAGTATCAAATGTTGGATAATATTTAAGCTCATCAGCATCAATGATGACACAACTGGCATTAATAGGGCTTGGAATATATGGATCCATGTGATCTTTGGTCAACAATTCTAATTTTATAGTAACTTTTGTACCATATCTCATTCTAAACAACATATGAGACCAATTAGATAAGAAATATCCTCCTATTTTTTTAGTAAAGTCTCTAGATAAATGCATGGAAAAATAAGTAGGTAGATTTATAACATAGATGTCTTGAGGAATAGAGAAATTGGGACAAGCATTCAAGGTAAAACTTGCATTCTTAACAACACCTTTAGTGTGGACCGATGAACCATCTAACTAAACCACTCCTTTCTCTATAGGTTCATACTTCAAATCAAGTAGGTTTGCTATCTTTTTAGGTGTTACTCTATTGGTTGCACCACTATAAACCATGCAATTATGCACTAATATATCACCAATTATCAATGACACATAAAATGGAGGTGGCTTAACATTTGTAATTTTCTTACCACCCTTTGTTGTTGTTCCTTGCACATCTGTAGCCTGTGAATTATCCAAAATAGTCGTTGAAGGATGCTTTAGGGATTGTTGTGAACTTGTTGTCCCTTTAGACAACTCTTCCTTAAGTAAATATTCCTTCCCTGCAATGGATAAATAATCCCACATATAAATTGAAACATTCATCTTCTTCTTCTTATTAACAATATTATACAGAACAACAAACTATACCTTTTGACGAGATTTAACAATTATCTGATCCATGTGCTTCTGATGTTGTTGTTCCTTGGTAGCAAGAGAGGAGTTTTCTTTTAGAATAGAAATAGGAGGGATGAGTGGTGATTGAGTTGTAGTAGCAATCTTAGTAGCTAATTGCTCTGATTCTAGAGCTCTCTTCTTAGATCTTGTGTTTGCTGATACAAGTGAATCATTACTTACCCCACATAATTCTTCTTCTTTCTAATTGAGAAACGTAGAGTCTGAAGTACTTAGATCTAGTTGTTGTTGAGTCTCTTCATTATATGTAGTTGGTTGTGAATCAATCACACTTTGAACCATTAGGTCTTGATTAAGCACCCCATTAGTGCACTTAGACTGATTATGGGGCTGCCCACAAGGATAACACCACTCATACTCAACAACAAGGTTATTTTGGTTAGGAAAAAGATCCCTAACAACATTAAGAGGTGCAAGATGATAAGGTCTATAAGGCCTTTGGTTCCAATTCTTCCTATTGGTATTTCTATTTCCTTGGTAGTGCTACTTGTTACAATGGTAAATGGGTTGCTTAGGCTGCTGTGATGAGAACTAGAAAACTAATTTTGCATATGGGCTATTGGATTTCCTCGAGCTTGCTTCCTTTTAAGGTTTACCAACTCATTTCCAAAGGTTTTCAATAAATTCATTTTTTTGCTGGCTGTCTTTTATGCTTTGCAGCTCATTAGAAGGGGCAGCCAACATTACTTCCTGACCTTTTGGAGTTGGAAAGGGTGCAAGAGGTGGGTTAATAAATGGCAGATTGGATTTGATGCTAGGAAAGAAGGGCATAGGTGGCCTAGGATCTATCTTCACTTCCTGAATAAGACTATTTTCTGCCCTAATTACAATATCACAAGCTTGAGGTAAAGAATTTCCCCCATAGATTGGATCATAACTTAAATTTCACTATTCACACTCTTAAGGAGGTATAGAAATGCATATTCAATAGAGGGCCTTACTACATGACTAGAATCCTATTCCAAGGCTTTTAAAAGGGGAGATTGAAATCACTCATCTCTTCTTGTGGAGCTCTTCTTATAGTTTTTAGTTGTTCCACCAAAGAAAGATTATCAGATTTATCATCAAAAAACTTTAACAATTCCTCACCTAGTGCATCTCATGTAGCAATTGATCCAACTAGGAGGGTTTTGAACCATTCTAATGATTTTCTCTTCAATGATGCACCTAATGGCTTCAAAGCTACATCCTCATCTATGATGTGATGAACATTACAAAGAGAAGCAACATCTCTGATATTATCAATAGTTATTGTCTATGCTCATCCCATGAAAGATGGTAACCCTTTCAAGGCTTCCAATGGTATGTTGTTTTGATTGGCAATCCTCAAAGGGCTTCCCTCATCAAATGGCACAAATGGAAATCTTCTAGCCATCCTTGTTGTTGCTAAAAGAGAACTTGAAGGTGTTGGTTGCTCTTCCTCTATTGGTTGTTCAAGAACAACTTGAATTTGAAGTGCTGGAGGGCTTTCTGAAGATTCTTGATCTAAAAATGGCAAATCAATGTAGGAAGTGGGAGGATCTGAAGTTCTTTCAAACCTTCTTTTATTTGGTCTTCCTGGTTTCCTACCCCTTGCTACAGGCTGAAAGGAGAGCTCTTTTGGACCTCTAGGTTCCCTCTGTAAATTTATTCCTCTCCTAGTATGTGATAACTACAAATACTCAAACTCTTTTCTACCCCTTGTTTGGATTCTATTCATGTATCACAAGGAGTTCCATTGGGCATGCCAAAAAATTTTAAGGCCAAAAAATATCACCCTAACTCAAACATTAGGGCATACTAATATTTCATGGTAACAATGGAAACCTTCATGACTTGTGGGTGGACTCTGATTGAGAAGGAATCTCCAGATTCTAGGCCAGTTCCTATTGGATTTGGGATATCATCAATTAATTCTTTCTTTTAATTTTGGGAAAAGGAGAAAAGGAACTAGAACTTAATAAACAAAAATAAAAGGTGATACACCAAATTGAATTCAGACTTCTCAAGAATTTCAAGCTAGCATCTACACAACATACACTAATGATTTCTACAGTAACATTCACTATTCAATGCATAGTTTAACCTAAATATCACTATTAGAGTTTGCACCACAAATAGTGACAATTCTTCCAACAAACATGCAGATTATGCAAAAGGTTACACTCTACAATCTATAATAGGAATTATATCAATTCACTAATCTATGTTGAAAAATACATTACACTTAAATGCATAAAATTGAAAAAAGGACTGATAACAAAAACTCAAAAAGATGTATGAATAAAGGGGCACTAATACATTTGGCATCGTTTTGCGACGGCTATGTGTCGCAATTACGACAGCCATGTGTTGCCAGTGTGACAGTAGTAGACGTCGCTCATTTTTAGTCGCAAATTACGACGTCTGTCATAACCCATCGCAATTACGATAGCTATCCGTCGCTATACTGCCACTTTATTCTGGCATCATCTGACCATAATTCTTGTGGAGTGCGTCGCAATTGCGACAGGATTTTGGCGTCGCCGCTACAGCAAACCCGTCACAATTGCCTTGGCTGATGTCGCAATTGCGACGGATCCCAATGCAATTGCGACGGGTGTTTGGCGTCGCCGCTACAGCATCCCCGTCGCAATTCAGGGGGTTGACATCGCAATTGCGACAGTTACAAAGTAAAACAAAAAAAAAATTATTTGTTTATTATTCAATATTATTGGTGGGGCTTCAAATAGAATCCTC
>MU228406.1:2302648-2323284 GCA_018584345.1 Thuja plicata
CTCTTGTAACTAGCAATCACACCTTGGTGTGCAATAGGTGCGCAAGACGTATAAGGTTAAAAGGGAAAATTTTGCTCTTTTTTTAACATTTTTGTCTAGTATGAAGAGTCTGTAGTTCTATATGAAGTTGTTAAAGCTTCAGACTAATTATGGTCCCTGAGTGAAATTGCTGAAAAGCAGGATCTAATTTTTCTTTGGATTTGCAAAGGGGCTGATTACTCAAACATCAACATTCGAAAGGAAAGCAAAGGGGCTAATGTAGAATCTTACTGGAATTTGGAGAGCTTATGCTGTTGCTGCTGCATGTGACCTGATTATGGATATTGATGGACTAGATGATGCGGGATGGCCTGTGAACGTTGCTCATTATCCCTCAAACTTGCCCTTGCCGCATCTGGTAGCTATAACAAATGAGCAACATTTTCCTTTTTTTTTCTCTTATATCCCGCTGCCGTCGCAATTGCGACGTCGTCGGGCTATAATTGAAAAAAAAAAGCCAAAAACACATTGCATTTGCCTGCCGTCGCAAATTGACCCCTAATGTATTAGTGGGGCAAGCTCTATATTCTTCAAAATCTACAAAATAGTTACATGAGAAAGTACAAAATATGCCAAGGAATATGTGCATTCACTTGAACACATTCTGCATAAAAAATGAACTAATGGCTATAAAATGCATAAAGAAGGTGTAGAGGAATAGAAAGTTAACTAAAAGCACCTTCCTCCTAAATTCTGAAACCCTAAAAATGAGAAAGAGGCTCGTTTATATACCCCCTCATGGGTAAATTTGAAAATCCAACTCCTTCCAAAACTCTCTCCAAACAGATAGAAAACCCTAAATCCAAGGCCTAATCCATGCCTTTACTTATGCCCCTAATATTGGTATTTCAAATAATATATATCTTTTACAAAATAAAATACCAACATATAAAAAAAATACATCCAAAACCCCAACATTACCTATACATAACCCAACCACAACATAAAACCCTAACCCTGCCTAAACAATACACTAACCATGCCTAAACCCCAACATAGTTGAATAAGGTCATCCTGACCCAAATTGATGCAAAAAATATACATCCTTTGTGGCACAAGGTTGGGTTAAGTGGCAGAAAGTTCTAGCCATCATGCACTGTAAGACTACAACAACATTAACTCAACTCTGACAACGGACTCCAAATCTCTCAAAACATGGGCAAATACATTTTTTCGCAATTATTTGGTTCTTTGCACTTGGTAAAATATTAGGGTTTTATGGAGACCCTACTATCATGGCACTGTCATGCTGAGATTATGGTACTACCTTTGGCTCTTGTGCTGTTGTTTTTCTTGGGTTGTCGATTCTAGGATTCGACATTGTGATGTGGAAATTTGTTGTGTCGTTCTTCACTCATCCTTGGGCTGAAAAAATGGCTACATCTCTGTTCGTTTCTTCATCTCTGTCTGCATCTTTGAGTAAAACATGGGTCTCGGGCTCCAACTGGCAGTGGGTGTTTGTAATGGGAAGTGAGAGTTGTGTTTTTTTTCTTCAAAGTTTTTCTTTTTGATTCGCAGCTGGAGTATAGCTATATGTTAGTGAACCCACCCCCATCTTTGGCTGCAACATGCATTAAGTTTGAAACTCAGGCCCCAAATAGAAATGGATTTTTTTAGTAGAATTTTAACAAGCTCACACTCCTTGAAGTAGAGTCTCATCAATGTGTTCATGTTATAACTAAGAGCTCGGGCTCTTTGCATAAATTTGGCACTTGATTTTACTATCTAAAGCTAAGAGATCGGGCTCTCATCTTCACCGTGGGCTTCTTTTTTTGAACTAGGGTTTCATGCCATAATATATGGCACTTTCCATGCATCTTGTCACTTGGACTTGGTCTCCATCCTTACTTCTCTTCATGTAAACACACAGATAAGTTACTTCTTCTTCTTATTAACACTCTGTCTCTTCTATTCAATATGTTGTTTAGATATCTTTCAAATACTTGATCTCCAATCGCTACTTTCAATGTTCAGTTTTCCTTAATGGGTATCCATCTCTTTTTTTTCTCAAATAATTCTGGGTCGTGCTATTACTTGGTCTTGTCGATTCCATTATGTTTGTTGTTTCTTCCTTTCCATGATTTGTTGCTAGAAAAGTGATGAATGTTGTCTGCCTATTTTTTTTAAAAGTTGGTCTTCATCTCTATTAAACACCCATATAGCTTTTGTTTGTTAAAAAAAATATCGACTCCACTATGTTAAAACCGTGGCTTTAAAGGATATGACCAATATGTCTAAAAACCATTACTTTATGTAGACTATCCTTATCGAATTGGAGTTATATTGCATATTGTCTTCAATTTTTCATTATGTTTTCTGCAATCTTTGTTACTACTATATGTTTGCATCATCATCAGAACCCTGTTTTGTCTCCATGCACTTCCTTCTGAGGTATTACATTATATGGTTTCACTATTGTAAAAATAATGACTAGTAGCATATTTATATTGTTATCATTTCTTATGCAAAAAAATTACCCGAGGGGTTCAAGCACAGGCTCGTGACTCCCATGAGCAATAACTGTGGCATGGAGCTCGATACTCAAATATGCATATTTCCTTTTTACATTTGCATAGCTCTATTATATGCATGCATATTTAAATTGAATTACAAATTGTTATTCAAACATGAAAAACTACATCCACAATAGAATTTTTTTCTTGATGAAGATGCATAGTATTTTCATATGAATACACCAAAAAAATATTGATGTTTATCTTTTATTCCTACACAAAACACTACCTTTTGAACCTTCAATTAATAACATGAAAGAATAGTATTTTTTTACTTGACTTCCTTTTGAATATGTACAACTACATCAACATTTTGATTTTAAACTTCATTCATAACAGTGTCACTAATTCTTTCTTAAAAGAATATACTATTTTTTTCAACTCTTGTGTATATATGCATAAAAAGATATCAGTGTTGAATATGCATACTTTCTTTCATTTGATTGCAAAGAAGAATGTCACTGTTTTATTATCTTTTCTTAATCACAGATAGTAGTGTTTAGAATAGTATGAATATTATAGAAAGGTTTTACTTTATTTCTCTTGTTGAATGTCAACAATATTCAAAACTGATACTTTCATTGCATATGCACTTAGTAATAACAAAATGATACTGTCATTTTCTTTTCATCTTTGCATATAACATTGTTATGTAAACATGAACAAAAAAATTGGATGCACTATATACTGATGGTAATAGTGTTAACTATAAGTATGTATTTTCTCAATTGAATCCAATTCAATTGACTCTTCTGTATCTGCATACTTCTTTGCAACATCATTAGTTTTATTTTGTATTTAAATACACTATTTTTTTGTTTCACATCCTAATCCACTGTTATTTGATAATATTGATATGCACATCCCATCCATTTTAAACACTATTTTATTCAATCCTTTTTTATATAATGATAGAGTACAATATTACCTAATTTTTTGATTTGCAACTTCATTCTTTGCTCTTGATCATCTAGAATATCCATTTTTAGGGCATATTGTCTGCACATGCACCTTTTAGTAGCATCACTGTATTCTGCATTTTGTCTCAATAGCATTTAAGACTTGTAACAACATGCTTGCATTTTGTATTACCTTCTATGAACTACATCCTCTTCTCCTGCATCATATCATTTTCTGAACTCATGAACTTCTACCATTCTTTAATCATGCATCTGTTTAGGTTTGAGTACAGGCTCATGACACTCACTGCATTTTATTTATTATTTGAAACCAGTGAATTCATAAAAGATGTTGTATTTTCTGCATTTGATCCATCTATATTTACTTTGTTTGCACACACCACAAATCAATATGTTAGGTTAGTGGATAGGATCAACCAATCAATGTTTGTTTGTGAGTGCCATATGAAATGACACTCATGCATGAATGTTGATTGATGGGTTTTTTTTACTATCTTATCATGTTGATGTTTTGAAAAAGGTTTCTCAACTGCTAGACCTAAGTCCCTTTGATTCATATTTTCTGGTTTACAAATAGAAACTCTTGAATAATGTAGAATGATAACCATATGCAGTAAAAGATTTCATAGAGTTATGTCCCTTTGATACTTTTATTCAATTGACGTTGATGAATATTTTGCTATTGTATTGATGCTATTGGTAGATTTAAAACTCTAAAAGTTTGATTATTGTATGTTGTTTTGGTTTCCATACATTGCTTAGATCCAATTTGGATCTAACATTTCTCTCTTTCCATGATCCAGGATAGGACCCAAGACCTAGAATGCATAAATGACATAAAAATTGGACAGAGGACAGACATGAAGATTGGAAAGAGGACCGACAACCAGCTACCATATTACCATGTCGACTCTTAGAAGGAAATGCATGGACCCCTACTCATGCTTCTTTCATGCTTTCTTTTCTTTAATTACCTCTAAGTTTTCAATAAGAAAGATGTAACGTGGAAGAAACATTTTCTTACTACATTCAGTTTCAATGCACAATGTAATGATTAATTATGAATTACAATTTTGAACATGATCAATACTTAGAGTATAATAATTTTATAATATGAATGTGATGGTAATGTATTTCATTTTCATTTTCTGAATAAAAATGTTGAAGAGGCATACCTTTATGCAATCTTTTGGTGTTTCATGATTTTCATATTGCATATGTAAAATTAGGGTAACAGTAATCAAATATGTATTTTTTTTAATGTTGATGTTGTGATATATATTTCAAGTATACTAATGAGATGATGTAAATAATATATTTGATTAATATTAAATGAAGTGAATGTATTTTGTTATAATGATATATTATAATTTATCCACTTTGCATTTGCTCTTTGTGAATATGATGTCAATATTCAAAATATTGTTCTATTATTGTATAATGTGACAAGATGGATACGATTCTTA
Source organism: Thuja plicata (assembly GCA_018584345.1). Taxonomy (NCBI): domain Eukaryota; kingdom Viridiplantae; phylum Streptophyta; class Pinopsida; order Cupressales; family Cupressaceae; genus Thuja; species Thuja plicata. The sequence continues at coordinate 2,307,587 of MU228406.1, forward strand.
GGTTTATGGATTGGATAATGTGAGATAATCACTAATTCCTAGGTCAAATGATTAGCTAGGGGGTGAATGACAATAAAAAAAATTTGATTAAGGAAAACATAGGTTTTGGAACCTGGACCCCAAAACCCTTTACAAACATATGGAAAAGATAGGCACTAAGAACTAGAGAATGAAATGGATACAAAGGTAGACCAACACAACCCAAAGACAGATATAGAAACTAAGAACAACAAAACAAAGACTGCTGACCAACCAAAAGGAACAACCAGCGAACAACTACAAACCACCACATAAAAAACCCAGCAAAAAATAGACTACCAGGGGTTAGACCAACTTCTTAAGGAACTCAACAGTGTATTCTTCTAGAGAAGAGAACTTTTGGATATACTCCTTAAGATTCATTAGTTCCTTAGGCACCGTGATAGCTTTTTACTACATACTTTCCCTAGTGCGCTTCCCTAGGCAAGTAGTTTGACCAAAAAATTTATGGTTGTCATTTCCTATTGGAGATTTTCCAACATACATTATAATGCTTTAAGGTTTTCAGTAGAATCCTTCATTCCTTCATGAATAAAATGAAGGATCCTCTTAATAATAACCTCATTTGTGTCCACCTTAGCATTCAACATTTGCACTTTTTCATCTAGCATAGCCCTAACTTTGTTATCCAGCCCAGCATTGCCCAATCCCTGGACCACATTATCCTTACCCCCACTTCTATCACCCACCTCCTTCTTCTCATCATCTTTTATCTTCCATATTATTCAGAAGGTTCTCAAATTTGGCAATAAGAGCCCAATGATTAAGGTGGGGCTCCTTTATTTCATGGAAATTCCATTTATCCATCCTAAAAGAATGAATGGAAGTCACATTCACCATTTGGAGGACATCTATATAGATTTCCCTTTTATCGTTAAGGTCCTCCAAATTGAGTAGAAATGAGGCTTGCTTCAGTACCTCCTCCTCTTCAGCAAGTTGATTCTCCTCAAGGCACTCTTCATCATTCAAAAACACAAAGGGAGAAATGGCATCAACATGGTTTACAACATCTTCATAATTAACTAGGATAGGTGATTTACCTTGTTCCTCTTTTCTTTTTCTTTTTGTATCTAGATGCTTCTTACTATTGGCTTGGGGACTCACATTCCCTTCTCACTGTTATAAAAATTTATCATCTATAATTAGATGCTCCTTTTATCTCCATTTTAGGTTTAACAGTTTAATGTTTTAAGTTTTTTGTGGGGTTTAACAATTTGAAGGTTTAAGTTTTGTGGTAGGTTTGATAGTGTGAAGGTTGAAGGTTTGAATTTTAAGTTTTAAGGTTTAAGGTTTACATTTTAAGGTTTAAAGTTTTAGTTTTTAGAATAAAATATTAAAAGTTTCCATTCTATACATATGATTATGAAAAATTAATCATTTGGTACTAATTTAACATTAAAATATTATCAAAAAACAAGATGTACTGTTAAAAAAAATCCCGCTCTACAAGTCTGCAAGTTTCCGCTCTAGTTTTTTTGAATTCATGTTGGCTTCAACCTCCTCATCACCGGGGGACCCAAGGGGCCCGTTGGTTCTCTGTCTAGACCTATTCCATGTGCTGTCACACATGGATGATAGAGGGTGCTCTACTATAAATATAGGTTTTGGTTTGTCTCAATCTTCAGTCTTGGAGGACTCTTCTTATTCGTGAAATCTAGTGAGTAATGATTTGATTCTGTCTAACCCGGAGAAGGTGGGAGTAGACAAGGACTTGTAGCTAGGGGGTTGGAAGAATGTGGTGTTAGGAAAGGAGTCACCGAGCTCCCCACATATACTAGAATGTATTGTGCATGAGTTTGGATCAGATATCTTTGTCCCTGTTGGTGTGGTTGATAGAATTTCAGCTTCACTTCAACTTTGTCTAGTGGGAAGATTCATCACCTTCAGGCCCACCATTGATATGGTGTGATGGTGGTGCATGAATAGATGGAAATTTAAAGGTAACCTTTATGTCTTGGCTATTCCTAGAGGCCTCTTTCTCTTTAAGTTTAATTTTGTAGAGGATTTCACACATGCTTCCACTAGGAACTGGTGTTATGCGAAGCATTGGATGTTAATGGAAAAATGGAAGCCTGGATTTAACCTGGAAGTGGATCTTTAGAAGGCTGAACCAGTGTGGGTCCATCTGCTTGGGCTCCCCCTAGAATTTTGGGACACAAAAGTGCTCCGTTGGATTGGGAACTCATTTGGCCAATATGTGTCAACGGATTCTATTACTTCGCAAAAGTCAAGGCTCATGTTCATGAGATTCTATGTAAATGTTACTATGAATAAACCCCTCCCCAACTTTTTGATGCTTAAATCCAAATGGGGAAAAAAGAATCAAGCCATTGTGTACAAGAATGTAACCCTCCACTGCCAGTGGTGTGATAAACATGGTCATATTGTAGTGTATTTCAAGACCGCCCCAAAATGGATGAAGGGGTTTTAGAGATCCTTCCCACTATGGTTCTTACTAACTCAGTTGTCATCAGCCCTTTGACTGAGGAGGGGGTGGAGCAAGGTCCCTCTGAAGGGATGCTCCCTCAATTGACGGGTGAGAAGAACAGTCTTAAATATTTGGAGAAGAATGGAGAGGATAAGGGTAAGATGGTTGGACAAGAGATAACCTTGGAGGAGGGAGGATTTTTCAAAGTCTTGGAGGATATCTGTAAATCCAAAAGGGAAATCCCAAAGAAAGAGAAAAAAGGGAGAAAGTCTATTTCCTCCGTCTTTTGGCTTGAAGATTGGGGGTGACTAAGGAGAGGATGGTAGTATTAGCGATTGGGGGGAGGTGAGGGCTCCCAATTTTTGTTCCCCTTCCCAACGTGGGGGGATAAAGGTTGAGTTGAAAACACTATCGACCCGTTCTTTGCCATCAAAAATTCAACTGGTTTGGTAAGAACCAAAGAGAAAAATGAGAGGGGGGAAAAAGGTGGATGTGGGATGTGATGCCAAGGTTAGTAGGCCCACGGTGAGATCAGTGAGAGCAAAGGAAGAAGCAAGGGAAATTTCCAGTGGATGACAATTTACCTTAGAAGAATCCCACAAAAGTAGAAAAGGAATTTTCTCTCTTGGAACTTGAGGGGAATGAATAGCCCCATGAAATAGTATGCTTTAAAGAAGTATATAATTTCTTTCAAATTTGATGTGGTGCTAGTCCAAGAAGTTAAGATGTTATATCAAAAAATTTCTATACTCATCGATAAAATATGGACTGGTGTAGAATTCTTCTATAGTGAAGGTGATGGGGCCTCAGGTGGGGTGGCTACTCTCTAGAACCCAAGTAGGTTGTCTAGTAATGCTGTGGATTTTTCTCATAAATATCTTGTAGCTTTGTTTTCTTGGAACAATGTTTCTTGGTATATGTATAATATATACGATCCTAATGTCAGAAGTGTGGGCATTAAAACTTGGGAAGAGATTACTAGACTGATGACATTTGATCAGAGGTACCCCATTATGTGTGTGGTGGATTTTAATACCTCATTTTTTCCCTTTGAGAAGAGGGTGGGCACCGAGGATTATTCAGATAGTATGCAAGATTTGGCAGACTTTATGAGAAATAATGACTTGATTGATATTTATGTTCAAGGTTTGGAATTCACATGGTCCAACGATAGAAAAGGAAATCATCTTATCCAAGTTAGAATAGAGAGATGGATGATTCTGGGAGGTTGGGATATTGCTCCTATGGTTGGTCTGTCTCCTCTCTCTAGAATGGTTTTGGATCATTCTCTTTTGATTCTCAATTGGGTTGAGAAGTAGGGGTGTGGGCCTCGTCATTTCCACTATGAGATAACGTGATATTCCCATCCTGAATTTTTTGAATGTATTAGATGCTGGTGGAACATTCCTTTTAGGGGAACAACTATGTTTAGAATTTACAAAAAGTTACATATTATAAGGAGGGAGGCCCGTGGGTGGAGTAAGACCAGGTTTGGAGACATATTTCAAAACAAGAAAGAGATTGAGGAAAAAATTATTTTCTTCTAAGCTGGAATGGCTAGGGGTAATTCCTCCTAGGCTGATCATTGTGAAGAGGACATGTGGTGAAAGAAATGGAAAGAGAATCTTAAGAGGGAATAAATTTACTAGAAGAAAAGGTCTAGAGTCCAATGGCTCAAGGAAGGGGATAAGAATTCAGCCTTCTTCCACATGTCCACTTCTATTAATAAAATAAGGAATACAATTAAATCCCTAAGGAACGTAGAAGATAAAGTTCTCTCGGAGGATGGGGATATTGGTAGGTTTTCTATGGAGTTCTTTCAGGACACATGCAGATGCCCAACCCAGGGTAATTCAGTTGACATTTCTAATTGGCTCTTGGAGGCTATCCCTACGGTCATTAGTGAGGAGAAAAATATTATTTTATTGCATCAGGTGTGTGAGGAGGAGGTCAAAAATGTTGTGTTCTCCATGGGGGCTCATAAATCTCCAGGACTAGATGGCTTTCCTCTGATCTTCTTCCACCATTTCAGGGAGATTTTATAGTATGACTTGACCCATGCAGCCTAGGATTTTGTTAGAAATCAAAACATCCTAAAGAAACTTAACAATGTGTACATTGTTATAGTCCCTAAGGTCATGGATCCATAGAATATGGGAGACTTCCGCCCCATTAGCCTCTGTAACACCACATACAAAATTATGTCCAAAATCCTGGCTAATAGAAAAAAAGCTCTTCTCAGCAAAGTTATTAAAATCCCAACCAGAAAGGTTTCATTCCAGGCACACAAATTTTGGATGCGGTCATTACCTCCCACGAGATCCTCCATTCTATGGATAGAAGAAAGAATGCGGGGATGGCATTGAAGCTAGACATCTTTAAGGCTTATGATAACCTTTTGTGGGATTTCTTGTATGTGATTTTTCAAAAATTTGGGTTTCATGAATGATTCATAAAAATCATAAAGGTGGCGGTGGAAACAGTTGACTTTACAGTTTTAGTCAATGGCTCTCCTTGGGGGTCATTTGAGCTAGAAAGGGGATTGTGGCAAGGGGACCCTATTTTTCCCTACCTTTTCCTGATGGTGGTGGAGGTGCTAACTTGTACCCTCCTAAAGATGAAAAGGATTGGATCCATTGTTGGTTTTAAACCGGCCTCCACCCTCCCTCTGGAAGTCATCGAGAAATTTGTGGATGATATGCTTCTCTTTGGTAAAGCGTGTATTACAGAAGCTAGGGAATGGAAAAATTTGTTGAATATATATGTGGATGCGTCAAGACAACTGATCAACTACTGTAAGAGAAAAATATATTTCTTCAATATAGATCATAAAATGAGATGAAATATTGTGGACTACCTTGGGTGTATGTGGGCTGAGCTGACAGACACCTATCTTGGGTTCCCGCTCATGTTCAAGGAGGTCTTAGACAGAAATTACTGGAAAAGACTGGCTGGTTGGAAGGGGAAAGTGCTTAGTAACATGGGGAAGCTTCAGCTATTGTCCCTTTCCCTCCAAGGTATCCATGTTTACTTCCTTTCTCATTATAAAATATTAGATAGAATGGTGGAGAAGCTTGAGAGAATTCAGAGAAATTTATTGTGGATGGGGGTGGAGGAAAAAGATAGAATGAGCCTGGTTAGTTGGGATACGGTCTATCAACCAAAGGTCTTCACCAGACTGGGAGTGAGGAAATTAAATTATCTAAATAAGGCTTTAATTACTAAAATTGGTTGGTAGCTCACCAAGAGGACCACCGACTAGTGTAGGATTATGAAAGCTAAGTATTTTAATAACACCTCTCATTTCCCTTTATGTCATGGTTTACCGCCTGGTTCTAAAATTTGGAAATTTTATAGCTAAGTGTAAAGGACCTCTATTAAGGGGGATGAAATAGATTCTAGGTGATGGTAATTAGATCAGTTCCTGAGAGAATTGGTGGATTAGTGGTAAATCATTGAGTAAGGACAAGTTTTGTCATGTTAGGAACACACTAGTGTCTTTCTTTGGAAGTAAAGTTAAAGGTTACATTTCTCAGGATTGAAAATGGAAAAACTTGGTAGAAGCCTATAATGACCATACTCAAGTCCCCCTTTTTGTTAAAGAGATCTAGGAGCTCTTGGAGGGGATTAGGATCACCTTATCTCAGATAGACGATAAATTGGTTTGGTTCCATAACAAGTCGGGGGAGGTCACAGTGAAATTAACGTATTTAGTTAATTCTAAGAAGGTGGCATGTGAGAAATTATGGGGGAGTGTTTGCATGGGAATATTATTACATTAGACAACCTTCAGAGGAGGGGTTTCTAGCTGGTTAATAGGTGTGTTATGTGTAAAACCCCAGAAGAGACTATTATTCATCTCTTAATTCATTCTCCTTATGCATCTAAGGTGTGGTCCAAGATTTTGTGCAAAATGCAGCTGGATTGGGTGTTTCTAGAGAATGTTAACTAACTTTTTGTCAATTGGGGCCATTCATCGGTTCATCCACTCATTTGTCTCCTCTAGTAAATGTTACCCCCACATGTGTGTTGGAGCATGTCAAAATAAATAATAGGGTGTTTAAGGGGGAGGAAACTAAGGTTGAGTGGATGGTGAGTTCTGCTATTAATCTGTTGCGGGAGGACTTGCCGGTGGAAAGTTCCTAACTCCCCCCTAAAGAGTTAGATTGTATACTGGCCCATGTTTGCAGCTCCCTAGCTCTTTAGTTATATTTGATAACTCAAAGGTGGTTGAGAGGAGGAATACTCATTGGGTCCCCCGAAAGATACATTCTTCAAGCTAAATTTTGATGGGGCTGCCCATTAGGGGGTTGCTGGAGGAGGAGGTATTATCACATATCACCTAGGGAAGATGATTATAGTGTATGCAGTTAATATAGGTCTGGGTACCAATAATATGGTAGAAATTTCCGCCCTATTATGGCCCAGCTAAAAATGGTAGTTACCATGGGTATCCAGAAACTGATTATTGAAGGTGACTCAAAAGTTGTGATTGAGTTGGGAAAGGGAAACTATAGGGACATTTGGAAAATTTCTAATCTTCTAGAGGACATCTAGAATTTCCTTTGTAGGCTAGTGAATTTATGCTGCACAACACATTTATAGAGAAGTAAATGCAGTGGCAGATGCGCGAGCGGCCACTGGTTTTTCCGTGACGGTGCTAAGTGTTTGAGAAATTTGAATTCTTTGATGAAACACACTATTTGCTTGACAAGAATGAAATGAATAAAACCATTAATGATCAGGTACAAATTTAAAGCTTATTGGAGGAATAAAGTGGATTGTAAATTTACGAGAAGCAACGCGATTTCAAATTTTAAATTTTACATTGAATGGAGTCTTAATTTTAGTAGTTACTTGCTGATTAGATGGGTCGTTATTACCTTTTCTATGGATGGAACTAGCACTTTTAAGAGAAATATCAACATGGATATTGGCACACATCTGAGGTTTTTTATAAGACAACAAGGCTTTTTGGGCGTTTCATTTTCAAGATTTGCAATCATTTATTCTCATGGATATGCTTAGCTTTCATTATAGCTACCCATGTGAAATGTACCTCCTTTGGGTAGAATTACCATCTTGTAATTAAAGTGATTAGAATTAGCACTAATTCAAATTATGTTCTCTGCAACTCTGGTTGGCAGAGTTGGGTGTGGAGCGAGTGTCATTTGAATTGGAGTTGGCATAGGACTGGTCTGCATGGCGGTAGATGGGTTTTGATATCGTTGGAGTCCCAGGAAGAGGAGCAAATTTCTAAGAACATCATTGAGATGGGTGACGACATGGTTAGGGTGGAACTGCCCAAAATTGAAGTTGGGTTTCTTAAGAACCAGGCTTCTATTACGTACTTGAAGGAAGGAGGTCTTTTTCACTTACATGGAGGCCATGGAGGGAAGTGATGAGAAAATTTCCATGCAACTGGTGGATTCTTGGGAGGAACGCAAGGTTACCATTAATGGTATAACCTTCAAAATTAATGATGAGGGTATTTCCCAAGCCACGGGGCTTTCTATGGAGGGTAGGAAGTGGAAGAAGGTGTTTAAGAGCAGGGATGATACAAGTGTCAAAAGATATTTCAAAAAAATGGAGATTCTTGTTTGGTTCCATGGTGGGTTCAAATGGGTCAGCTTGCCTGAGCCCTAGAATGAGGTATGTTTGATAATTATGAAATACCTTAATTTAGAAGCTAGGTTTGGGACTTGTTACAATTACCACTTCCCTTTTTTAAACCATTTCTGGTATAATGAAGAAATCTCCTCTCCTTTTTTCTTCTACACTCACTGGAAGCATCTTTGGTTGATTTTTGGGAAAAGAAAAGAACTAAATAGAACTATTGCATTCTTCACCAGGGCCTCATCCTACATCTATACAATTTACACTATGCTTTGTGCCCTCCCATATTTTGACTTTGGAGAGAATTATTACCCCCACTACTAATGATCCTATTGATACTGTCGCTTCCTAGTCTCAACATACCTCATCCTCAAAAATGCCTACTCCTGTGAAGAATAAGTTGAAGAAAGCTCACAATGAATTTTTTGGGATGGGAGGAGAAGTCCAAATTAACATTTTCTCAGAGGAGGATGAGGATGAAAATAATAGCAGGAGGAGGTCCCACGGGATTTCATCCAACACTTGGGTAAAACACAAGGATGTTTGGAAGAGATACCTGGAGATGAGGGATGAAGAGGGGGACTCAAAGGAGGAAGAAGGGAGGAAGAAGGTAGTAGTGAAGATAAGAAAAAAGGGAAAAAAAAACTAAAACTAAGGAGGATAGCTTCGAAAAAGGAAAAGCTAAAGGGTCCCCAATTAAGGAGGGAGGTGAGAAAAGCTAGGAATCTACCAAGATTTTGGCAAGTTTTAAACTACCCACATTTGATTTCTCCAATAAGAACATGTTGGGACAACAGGTGGCAAATTCTCTGCTAACCACTACCTCTCCTTTAAGTCAATAGAAGGGTTTTGTGGCTAAGTAGGAAACAGGGGGAATAAGGAGGAAAGCCTGAAGGATGGTGGTGAGGAGGTTAAGGTGGACCTAAATAATCTCAATGAGGATATCAAGTGGCTCCAGGACTTAATTCAGAATTTGGGTTCCAAAACTGATCTTTAGGTGATGAAGGAGGAAATCAAGGTACTGGGGAGAGCTTCAACATAATTGTGGATTTTGCAGTTAGAGTCATGCATTTAGTGGTGATGACTCTTCAGATCCTTCACCTGGAGAATTCAAATAATTTAGATAAGGAAAAGATTCATGGGAAGCTCTTCTAGTTTCTTGCTGACAACTGACTGATGTTGTTTCTCAATGGTGGTGAGAAAAACCCTAAGTGATTCTCCTTCTCTTTCTTTCATGTCCTTTATTTTTTGCTGCTTCTGGTGGATGGCCGGGATGGACCTATTTTTAATGATGTTTTGTTTCTATGATGGTCGTAATACTATTATCTAGTTTTTTTCTAATGCTAAGAATTTAATGAATTTTATTGCTACTATTTTTTACATGATGGTTACCAATTTCATTGTGAAGTTGGGGTCTGTCAGTAATCACAGGCTAGTTACCAATTTCATGGTAAAGTTGGGGCCTGTGATCACTAGTTTTTGGTTTTTTATTTTTAAAAAAGGGATAGGCTGAGGGTGTGTTATGGTTGGTTATGTGTTGGTAGTTTGGTATTTCTCATGTTGGCTTTGGTTTCTTTGTTTGGGTTAGCCCCTAGTTCCAGCTTGGTTTTTAATTAAAAACATTAAAATATCATTTTTAACCATGTATAATTACAAAAAACACTTTAAAAGAAAATAAATGTGAAAAAATGGGTTCCCTACCTTACACTCAAATGAATATCTTCAAGGCCCCTTTCTCTCCTCCACTATCCCCTCACTTTGCAAATGAGGGGCTTAAACTGCCTTCTAGGGTTTTTATTAAGTGAGGGAGAATCGACCAAGTGGGATTCCACCAAGTCCCACTGGGTGGAGTACCTCCAACCACGTACACACCATAAGGTGCCACACAATGTGTATGTGGATTTGGTCAAGTGCTACTCGACTGAGTACAACACGACTGAGTTCTACTTTGTCGAATCCTCTGAGTTATTCTCAAGAGCGACAGGCAATTGTGCTTTTAACCAGATGCTCCATTCAAATAGATCTCTAAAAAATGATAGACGTCTTATGTAGGTGAGCTCTTAGAGAAGAGGCTAAAATCCATTTGCAATTCCTCTCATTGCATGGATATGTTAGAATAGTCCCAAAGGATAACTAAGAGGGGGGGGGTGAATCAGTTATCAGTTACTTAAGTCCTTTTGTTTACTTCTTTTACTTTAGTATTCAACAAATCAGATAACACAGTACTCAACACACAATTTGCTTATGGGGAAACCAAATGGTAAAAACCCCAGTGGGAATTAGCACCCACAATAAACTATACTTGTTTGTAGTAATCCCTATTAGAAGATATTTCAACCCTATTAGTTGTACAATACAATGCAATAAGTATAGTGACCTTGTTAAGGGTCGGACCTTGTTAGGAGTATTTTACAAATAACCTTGTTAGGGGTGGTGGACTCACTATCCAAAAGCTCACTGCTTGATGGTGAAGGCTACAACCTTCTGTATAATAGATATGCACTATATCTGATGATGAACTATAGAGTAGACCTACTGTCTTGATCAGTCACAGTGTATTACAATCTTTCACTTCTTCTTCACATAGATCCTTGATGAATGAACCAACTCTGATAATCTGCTCTGTACATATTTCTTTACATTTCATATCATTCACACTTGGTGTATCATAATTGAACTACTATAAGTATCTTCTCTAAATTAGAAGGTCATGTTGGTTCTTAGAAACACTTCATTAATATCTTATTCAGCTTAACTAAGCATGCAAACAATATTAAGTCCACGAAAGTCAATGCTGAACAGACACGACACTTCACTGAGTTGGCCTCACCAAATTAACCATAACTTTGCAATGATCTTGAAACATGTTTGGTGCCTTTATATTTATATCACCAACTCATAATTAATCATGCATATACACATGTATATCCTGAAGACAGGCGCAACTCATGAGACATGTTATATACGTCGGCCCTAAACCGTTATACATCCAGAACTATAACTACTAATAACAGAATTGCATAACTTTACTAAAACATCATATCTAGGTTTGTGTGTATGAACATGACATAATAAACATGTCAAAAACATGTATCTATCCATGCAATTCTTCATGTCATCATTCACATAAGTTCATACGGAATTACTACTGTGTATTATATGTTGTCATCAATGACAAACAATCAATCAACTGCTCTGAATCAAATCTCCAACAATCTCCCCCTTTGACATTGATGGCAACATATGATATCAAAAAAATCCTCTGTTCATGGTTTCCTCTTTCTTTTACAATCTTCTCAATATCCTCATCAAGGATTTCTCTAAATTGCTGCAGTTCCTCTGTCTGTGTTTTTATTCCATCTATATACTCCCCCAGAGTATATGCTCCCCCAGAGTATATGCTCCCCCTAAGTACATACTCCTCCTTACTATATACTCTCCCTTTGACATCAATGGAAAAGGGCGCCATAGTCCTTTAGGCACAGGTACTACTCCAGAAGTAGAGTAGTCAACCATTCATCAGTCACTTAATGATTGATGTCTTTGCTGCTTCTTCTAAATAGATTTAGGAGAGGGAATTACTCCCAACTTCTCTCTAAGATACTCAAACGTATCCTTTGATAAGGGCTTTGTGAAAATATCTGCCAGTTGTTCTTTGGTGTTCACATAGTCCAATTTAACTTCTTTGTATGCAACTTTTTCTCTTAAGAAATGGTACTTGATCTCTATGTGTTTTGTCTTTGCGTGCATGAAAGGGTTCTTAGAAATGTTGATAGTGTTAGCATTATCACAATGAATAACAATAGGATAATCAACCTGAATGCCAAAGTATTTAACCATCTGCTTGATCCAAACCATAGTTGAACAATTTAGTGTTGTTGCAACATATTCAGCTTCTGTTGTTGACTGAGAAATACAGTTTTGCTTCTTTCTTATCCAAGAAACCAACCTATCTCCAAGGAATAATTCTCCTCCTGAAGTACTCTTTCTATCATCAATACAACCTGCCCAATCTGCATCTATATACACATGAAGTTTTACATTCTCTGATTTAGGATACCATAAACCATAGTCTATAGTTCCCTTTAGATATCTGAATATCCTTTTGACTGCCATTGGGTGACTCTACTTGGGTTCAGCTACAAATCTGCCAACAAGGCCAACTGCATTAGATATGTCAGGTCTAGATTGAGTTAGATAAATGAGTTTACCAATCATAGATTTGTATAATGTCTTATCAACCGCTGTGGAGTCATCATCTTTTAAAAGCTTGCTTCCTGTTATCATGGGAGTGCATACTGGTTTACAATCATCCATCTGAAAGGTCTTCAGTATTTCTTTCACATATTTAGACTGATTAATGAATATACCTTTATCTGTTTGCTTTACATTTAATCCCAAAAAGTATTTTATAGGACCAATCATACTCATTTCAAATTCATTCTGCATTTCTTTTGCAAATGCTTTACTGAGCTTATCATTACCCCCAAAGATAACAAATATAGAAACAAACAAATATCGAAAAAAATATAGAAACAAATATGTCATCAACAAATATAGAAACAAACAATAATCTGTCAGGTGTTTCTCTTGTGAATAGGTTATAATCTGTTGCTCCTTTCTTGAATCAAATCTTGGTAAGATAACCATCAAGTCTCTCATACCAAGCTCTTGGGGCTTGTTTAAGACCATAGAGTGCCTTCTTCAATTTGCATACCATGTCTGGTTCATCTGAAAGACTAAATGCTTCAGGCTGTTCAATGTAGACTTCTTCATTCAAATCACCATTCAAAAAAGCTGACTTTACATCCATTTGATATACTTTAAAGTTTTTGACTATTGCATATGCCAAGAACAACTTTATGGCTTCCAGTCTGCTCACAGGGGAAAATGTGTCTATGTAGTCTATTCCTTCTCTCTATGCATATCCCTTGCATACCAATCTTTCTTTGTTTCTAACCAATGTACCATCTTCATTCATTTTGTTTTTGAATACCCACTTTGTTCCAATCACATTTTTGTCACTGGTTCTGGGGACCAATTCCCATGTGTCATTTCTGATTATCTGATCTAATTCTTCTTTCATTGCATTCTTCCAATCAAAATCAATACAAGCATCTTCAACACTTAAGGGTTCAATCTGTGATAGTAAACATACCTCTTCATCCACTGCTAGACTTTTTGCTTTTGATCTGGTCAAAACACTGCTGCTCTGATCTCCAATGATGTCATTTTTAGAGGGGTATCTAGATGTGAATTTTGGAACCTTAGATGTGTCTTCTTCTTCTATAGTCTATGATTCTTCTCTGCTTGATTTAGGGTCATTGCATGAGACATCAATGCAGTCAAACATTTATTCAATAACAGTGTCTTTGTTGCTAGGTCTAGATTCATCCTCAATCAAAGGTGCATATTCATAGTATCTTTCTTGAACCATAAACTTTTCATGAATCTTAACATGCACGCTTTCAATTATCTTCTTTAATCTCAAATTGAAACATCTATATGCTTTGATTTTAGTAGAATAACCAAGGAAAATACCTTCATCACTTCTAGCATCAAACTTACCAACACCATCATCTCTTTTGATGTAGCACTTGCTGCCAAAGATTCTAAAGTATTTTACTATAGGTACATTGCCAAACAAAAGTTCATAGGAAGTCTTATCCATGTCTGGCCTCAATTGGGTTCTGTTGATAGTATATACTGTTGTATTCACTCCATCTCTCCAATAGGTGTGCGCAACTTTTCCTTCAATCATCATAGTGCATGTTGTATCAAGTATGATCCTATTCCTCCTTTCTGCAATCCCATTCTGTTGAGGGGTTCTAGGTGCACTCAACTATCTTTTAATACCATGCTCTTCACAATAGTCATAAAACTAATCAGAGGTGAACTCCCCTCCTCTATCTGATCTCATACATTTTAGTTTCAATCTAGATTCATTCTCAGCTTTAGATTTGAATATTTTGAACTTCTCAAAGGCTTCAGACTTCTCCTTTAAGAACGCAACCCACATCATTCTAGAAAAGTCATCAACAAACAAAATGAAGTACCTTTATCTATAGTATGATCTTGTTTGAGTAGGACCACACAAATCTGTGTACACTAGGTCCAATTTGTTCTTAGCTAAGTTTTGCTTGCTTCTAAAGGAACTCCTTACATGCTTTCCCATAACACATTCCCTGCATATTGTGTCAACTGGTCTTGCAACACTTTGTAGGTCTCTAACTGCCTTAACATTGCTGATCTTTACTATATTATCAAAGTTGCTATGAAAAAGTCTCTTGTGCCATAACCAACTATCATCCACCTTTGCAACAAAACAAATCACATCATAATTAAGCTTAAAAACATTACCTTTTGTTTTGGAGCCTGATGCAATCATGTCTCCATCCTTGTTGTTAATGATGCACTTGTTGTCCTTGAACTCTAAATGATAACCTTTTTCAAGTAGTTGTCCAACACTCAGCAAGTTATGATGTAATCTATCAACATATAGAACATCATCTATTTTATTCTTTCCATCCAAAGTGATATAACCTCTACCTATGATAGGTTTAGGAGTGTTATATCCAAATCTAACCATACCACCTTTGCACTTGTCTAACTGAACAAATTTGTCTTTGTCACCTGTCATATGATGAGAGCATCCACTATCAATGACCCAATCCATTTTGATGACTGCTTTGGAAATTATGGCTAGTTCTTGTCCCTCCTTTTCATCTACAATGTCCATTTCCTCAAGCATCCTTTCCATATCTCTAAGGGCAATGAATCCAGTTTCATCTTCTCCTGAATCTTCATCGGTTACACCTTCTTCAACAAGATAACATTCCCTCTTATATTTGGGTTTGTAATCAGATCTGAACTTCTTGACTCTTGTGGGGCATTTAGATGCAAAGTGACCTATCTTAGTACATGAAAAACATTTGAATGGAAGTTTTCCTTCATATTTAACTTTTCCTTTCTTTTCTCTTCTAGCAATCATAGCTATGATTTCTTCAAGTTCTTCATCAACTTCTTCTTTCTCATTGTGACTGGAGATGTGTAAGGATTTCTTACCATGGACTGTGGCTTTGAAAGTTGTTTCACTTTTAGGTTCAGTCTTCAATCTTGATATCTCAAATGTAGAGATTTCGCTGATTAGAGTCTCTCTCTTGAAGTTTTGTGAGAATTTCATAGTTTCCTCTAGAATACTGATCTTGTTTCCATATTCTGATGTCAAAGTAGTTAACAACTTATCCATTATATCTTCTTCTAATATTTCACCACCATTATTCATGATTCCATATATTGCTTCATTTATCCTTTGATTGCAAGCTCTAATGTTCTCTTCAGGTAAAATCTCAAGACTGTTGTATTTCTTCTTCCTGTGTGCATTCTTTTCTTGAACATCTCCTTCAAACATGTCTTCTAAATATTTCCATATGGAATATGCTCTGTCAATTTTCTTGATTTCAGAAAATTCACTGTCAGATAAGGCATTGATTAGGGCTTCTTTGGCAATTGCATTATGTGTAAATATGTCCTTTTGTCTATTGGTAGCATCATCCTTTGCAAGGTCTTTCAAAGATGGAATTACAACCTCTTGTGTGGAAATTTCAAAGATCTC
>MU228406.1:2323334-2339591 GCA_018584345.1 Thuja plicata
AATTTCAAAGATCTCAAATCCAATGCACTGTAGATGTGTTATCATTTTGTTTTTCCAATCCAAATAATTCTCTCCATCAAACTTAGGGCTTTCTTTTCTAAAGTAAGACATCTGATCTACCTTAAGCTGTTAGGCTTCTTCTCCAAGGCACTTGGTTATGATACCAATTGTTAGAATAGTCCCAAAGGATAACTAAGAGGGGCAGGGTGATTCAGTTATCAGTTACTGAAGTCCTTTTGTTTACTTCTTTTACTTTAGTATACAACAAATTAGATAACACAGTACTCAACACATAATTTTATTATGGGGAAACCAAATGGTAAAAACCCTGGTGGCAATTAGCACCCACAATAAACTATATTTGTTTGTAGTAATTCATGTTAGAAGATATTTCAACCCTATTAGGAGTTTTACAATACAATGCAATAAGTATAGTGACCTAGTTAAGGGTTGGACCCTGTTAGGAGTCTTTTACAAATAACCCTGTTAGGGGTGGTGGACTCACTATCCAAAAGCTTATTGCTTGATGGTGAAGGCTACAACCTTCTGTATAACAGATATGCACTATATCTGAGGATGAACTGTAGATTAGACCTGCTGTCTTGATCAGTTCTAGTGTATTACAATCTTTCACTTCTTCTTCACATAGGTCCTTGATGAATGAACCAACTCTGATAATCTTCTCTGTACATCTTTCTTTACATTTTGTATCATTCACACTTGGCGTGTCACAATTGAACTACTATAAGTATCTTCTCCAAATTAGAAGGTCATTTCTGCTCTTAGAAACACTTCATCAATATCTTAGTCAGCTTAACTAAGCATGCAAACAATATTAAGTCTGTGCAAGTCAATGTTGAACAGACGCGACGCTTCAATGAGTCGGCCTAACCAAATTAACCATAACTTTGCAATCATCTTGAAACATGTTTGGCACCTTTAGATTTATATCATCAACTCATAATTAATCATGCATATACACACACATATCCTGAAGATAGGCGCAACTCATGGGACATGTTATATACGTCGGCCCTAAACCGTTATAAATCCAGAACTGTAACTGTTAATAACAAAATTGCATAACTTTACTGAAACATCATATCTAGGTCTGCGTGTATCAACATGACATAATAAACATGTCAACAACATGTATCTATCCATGCAAGTCTTCATGTCATCATTAACATAAGTTCATACAAAATTACTACTGTGTATTATATGTTGTCATCAATGACAAACATACAATCAATCAACTTCTCTGAATCAAATCTCCAACATGATATCTATAGGGTGGAGGCCATTTTTAGGAAAAGAAATTTAAAGCATTTCATAGACACTGTATGAATACTGATATCTCTATCATGTTCTTAGTTTTTTTGCTGGAAACCGGGAAAAATAGGAAGGGGCTAATACTTTATGTTAGAATATCTTCAAAATTTTGTTCATTGGTTAGATTGAAGATAGGTTGGTGAATATTGATGAGAAGAAGAAAATTTCTCTCTCGTAGGACTACTATGTTGTATGTTCTCATTGAAAGGAGTTGCTCAAGTTTGCCACAATTGCTACCATAGAACTAGAGGCCTTTGAAAATAAGAAGTTGATTATTTTTAGAAATATTATGTTCCTCAAGAAATTCTTAGGGACAATGTTGAATGAGGGAGGTAATTAGATAAAAGAAAGTACTTGAGATATGAGGGCCTTAATGATGACGATGGTCATGAAAACTTTGGTACAAACATCAAAGAGGAATAGACAAAGGATGATAAGGTTGAGGGCCTAAGTCATGCTATTTAGTTGTTGACGCTTGAGACTATGACCAGAATATTTGGCTAGACCCAAAGTTGTTTAAATGAAGAAGATGAGGGTACCCTAAAGGTTCTAATTCTTTGAAAAATCTATCTATTAGATGTTATAGTTAATATTTGGTAGCACATGCCCTTTAACTAGGTGGAGATAGTCCTACACTTCTTGAAGCTTTTAGAGAATGCCATTTTGATGTAGGTGCTTCTGCTTTAAAAGTTGTAAAACTTTCAAGGCTCGCATCAAGATTTTGGATGGGCGAGTAGATGTCTCATTGCATTATGGATGCGAAATTTTGTACTTGAAATGGTCTTAGCAATCGAACCGACATTTAAAAGCTCATAGATGGCTATAGCTATAATGTTTTGTGTAATTGAGATATAACGTGTTTCTCATAACAACCATTAAAAGATACGCAAGAAAAAAATTATTATTATAAATAATAAAATAATTGAGTTTATTATTTTATAGAAATATTTTTTTGTGTAATGCTCATAATGAAATGGTTTAATTTTTTGTTTAATTTTATTAAATAGTGTGAATCAAATCCCTATAAAATAGATAATTAATTTTATTATCTATATTTTAAGAAATAAAAAATTATTAACATTTATATATCTATATAGAAAAATCATTTTTTTGAAAATTATAAATAATAAATAAATAAAATTATTTAAAATAGATAGTTCTTTTTAAATATAAAAAAATTTGAGCAAGGTAAAATAAGTTGGTTTATTCCATGTTCACTTGAGTCTTAAATGCTTTAACAAGTATTGTTGTTATGACATGTTAAATATAGTATTTTATCTCTCATTGTAAGTTGTTGAATAATTATTAACATCTAATGTAAGTTACCATATAGATGTAAAATTATGTATTTTGCAATGTTGAAATTTTTTATTTAGGCTAGTGTGATATACTTTGGTTGATTGTTTTTGCCTCTCTAATTGTATTCTTTCACATTTTCTTCAATATAAAAAAGTCTGTCATTCCTAAAAATTTCCTCCTATAACACCAACAATTTTAAACCAATCATAAATAAATAATTTCAACCATATATCAAATTTAAGAATATAAATATCAACTTTATATAAATCAAGTTTGTTTAAAAAAATAAAATTGATTGGTGCAAAACAATTGTTTAATTAGACACAAATGAATGCACTGCTATTACCGTAAGACAAGTACTAATAATAATAATAGTTACGCTGAGAGGTGTTCTTTATAGTCGCAACATGGAGGGAGAATCTGTGTAAATAAAAAAGAAATGGTTCACATTCCTGTCAGTTACACTTCATTACTAGCACTTCTTTATGTGGAGACTACTCAGATCACATGAAGGGTTGTCACTTCATTACATGGAGACTACTCAAATTTTGTGAGAGCTTAAAGGGATCAGAAATAAATGAAGAGGGAAGAGGGATCCACGGAGATAGGGGAGCACGAAACAAAGCATACTCACATTGAATTGATTTGTTTATCTAGGCAAGCATGCAATGTGAAGCTGGTTTTCTTTTGATTTATCTCAAATTTGTAGGTAATTTTTTGTTTGATTTATCTCTCATTCGGTGAGTAACAAGATTTAGAGGGAAAAATTTATAAGAAAGAAGAGAACAACATATATAGATCAACATGCGTGAGCCATAATTTGGAACATGATGTCCTGATTTCTTCCATGTTGTGCCGAGACTGCTACTAGCTTGTGTATACTTATTATATATAAAATACGCCAAGAGATATCCTTATCGAGGCACCTATTTTCATCAAATTTGAAGGTGCAATAGAGGCCTAGAGAAGGATATCTCTCAGCATATTTTATATATAATAAGTATATATAAACTAATTAATATACACATGAATGCCATAATATTACCCTAAGGCAAGTACTATAACAATACTTGATATTGATAAATAATTAATGACAACCAACAAATGAATGATATTGATGATGATGAAAGGTCAATGATCCAAAAGAATATTTTAGTGGCTAAACACACAATGCTTAAAACAAATTTGTAGATAGAAATCATACAATCAACCAACATAAAGACCCTATATTAGTGATGGTCAGAGAAAAAACAATTAACAATAAAAAGTACAAAAACAATAATCGTGCTTCCGAATTTGGATGAAATGACAATGCATAAGTTGAAATAGTGCCATTGTAGCCATGGAATCCCAATATTGTGCATATGTTTCGGCCGTCCCCTTGGTTTTCTCTCTGCATTGTTTGCTCCATGCCAAAATCCCCATATCGTAAATACCATATTGGAGAGCTCTCCTGCATTGTCTAAGCATTTCTTGTAGTTTTAGTAAATCATATCAATAGGTATGGCTCTAGGCATTACCAAAGCCTGCAACTCAGCATTTCATTCTCCATCCTTAGTAGATTTTCATGCACCACCTTCCACAAAACATCACTCAAATGGGTATTGTCCATTCAGGACGCCCATTATGGCAAGAAACAATTCTGCCAAATCGTCTGTTGCTTCTTCTACAACCCTGCGAATGGGTGACTCTGATTTTAGGGTTCACTTTGATATAAATAACATGAAGAGAAAGAATGAAAATGAGTGGTGGAAAGATCAATGGGCGGAACAACTTCAAGATCTGGAGGCAATTGCTTTGAGCGATAGAGACACTTGGGGTGGCAAGATGCGCCGTTCAGAGAAAAAGTAATCTTCGATGCACTTTGATTTTCGTATGTTTATTTTCATCTGAAATCCTATGTATTGGATTGCAGTAAGCTTCACCTCTGCATATTAGATCTAAATTTTTCATGACTTTTCTTTAGCATTTTTTTATTAATACTAAGACTGTCTTTATGAGTGAAGCTTTTTCTATCTAAGATACTTAAAATTGTTTATATGGGTGGGATCTAATTCCAAACATATTATCTCCCCAAATGATTTTGTATTTGATCTAAATGTTAGACCAACCTTGTATTAGGTTGAAACAAATACGTCAGGACCTTAAGAACTGAAGGATTTGGCTAATTAGTTGTCATTGATATTTGAACCCTCTCCAACAAATAATTTAACCAGGCCTTATATTCTTCTATAACCTAAAGGGTTGAAGTTAAGGGATCTGTTCAAAAGCCCAGGCTATATATAATTTTAAAAAATGTCTACCACTAGTAAAATGCTTAATAACTTGTATAGGGCTGATTAAGTGGTATATTTCATTATCTGTTATCCTTGGCTCTTATATGAATACAGCCGAGTTTAGTTGGATGCAATAATTTTTATTTACAATATATGTGTATAAATAAGAAAATAAAATTATGAATATCATAGAATGTTGATTTTAATGTTTCATAGTAGATCACAACAAAACACCATATATATTATCATATGAGTAATATTAGGAATTTATATATATTTTTAGTCTCGCTTACATATTTTTTTTAATATGTTTCCTTTCACATTCAGCAAGTCTGCCTCAAAACACTCTGTGAAAAAAAAATTGTGATCAATATGTTTCCTTTCAATGGTCAAGATCACACGCCACAATCATCAGAGCATGCTACAATCACGAAAGAAAACATAGTAACTAATATCAGGTAGAAATAAAATGAGCATAGCTACCAAGGGCAATAGCTTGATCTAGCAAAGAAATTTAGAATAGGGATAACAAGGAATGGTTACAACAAAAATGTGGAGAACATAGTCAAAATTGTCATATCCAAAAAAATCATTCGAACTACATACACATTCGAACCATTAAACATTCTTCAATTGCATGCCTTTACTTTTACTTAAAAAGGCAGCATACTGTAATCCTCAAATCTATAATCATCTTTATTACTACTGCACAAGCATCCAAAGTATCTAGAACACCACATTACCTATTAAATCTAAACCAAAAACTCTAACACCAAGAGAGTCAACTTCTCACACCATCATCATTACTTTCTAGAGAAAGGATCTTCCAAAAAGAACGCCTGCAAATATTGTCACACTGAATTTTTTTTGCAATACTTAGCTTTCACTGTCTTGTCTATATTTTTCAATCATACTAATATGCTATATCTTTGTCTGGTCCTGTCCAAACCACCAAGAATGAAAAGATTTGCACTATACACTGTGATCTATGACAATCAAACACATAAGTTCAACAATCTCCCCCTTTTTTATTAATGGAAAAACATATATACATTCTTTACTTTTCTCCACTTTATATATTTAACCTTTATATGCATGTACTTCTTCCTCTCAACTTTATCATATCTTTATATGCTCCCGTCAAAACCTCATACAGTTGTTTGTATCCAAACTAGTCTTGATTCCATCTAAAATTTTCACATAAAATGACTTCTTCTTTAAACAATACATGAAAAATAGTCCTCCAACAAATGAATTGCCCTCAAATATGTCATACCTTTTAATTGAATTATCTATAATTTCTCTATATATTATCTCCTTTTACAGATTCTAAAGTAATTAAAATAAATATACCATATCTTTGGAGAATATCAAAGAATTTATATTAAAAAAATCCTCTCACCTAGAATTTATTGTTATTATTTATGTGGAAGAAAGCCATAATTTTTAAAATTTAAAAGGGAATGTTGGAGTTATGGAGCCCTAGTACTATGTTGAAATTGGTAACACCAATACCTCTAGGATCAAACAAAAATAAAAAATACCTTCCACAACGAGAACAAGAAGAAAAGACTTGCTACGTTTCTCTAAAAGAAAAGAGTACAAAAAGGAAAGATTATGATTACAGTATGAATTATAATGAATAGAATGTGATACTTTATAGAGAATTGTGTTTCTTACAATATATAATAAACTAAAGACACTAAGATCATAAACCTAGTGCATGATATAAAAACTAGACATAAAAAGGAATAGTAGGGCTCAAATAGACTGAATTAAACTAAACTAGGCTCAACTAAGTGAAGTTTAGTTAGGAATGTGTTTCCAAACATGTGCTCAATTATGCATGAGAATATTCTTAAGCATGTGCACAACTAAATTTTTCAACATCTGCACATGTGTCTAATGCAAAAAATTATGTATTAGCAACATATATGCATAGTCTAACACCCTCCCTTAAGTGAAACTTGGGGAGATGAAAATTTCTAAGAATGAATGGATTCCAACTACAAAAGTATTGATTAGGTACCCATGTACAATGAAAGCATTTGGAAGAGGAGAAAAGGGAGGAAAACAATATGGAAGAAAACTTATCTCCAAAGGTGAGAGATGTATTTCATGAAAGAAATATGAAATTTAAGAGGAAATACTAAGAGGCCTCTTAGAAATGTCCCCAAAATAATAAGAAAATAAAAAACCTCCTCCAAAAAAGATGATTATTAGGATAAATAAGATAATAATATGCTTGACCTCCCCCAATAAAACTAATAAAAAAATGAAAAGATGGCGAAAAAAGATTAAAAAATGTGTTAGTCGAAGATATCAATATAGCACAAGAATCTGTACTAGTGACACCAGTATCAATAATCAAGTATGCAAGATTAAAGTGATAGTTGAAAATATAGATGCCAATAGTCTAAAGAACTAAACAACTAAGTATAAGTCACCTCCAAAAAAATATATTCAAGAGTGTCTATATGGTAAAAGCTCAATCTCATAAAAATAAAGTCGGTACATCTAACTCGTACATAGTAATAAATACAAAATACATAGCTCGCTCCAAAGAAAAACTAAAGAAACTCTATCACCAATAGTAGAACCCCCCCATAATACTGACAAGGTGGATGCATGGCAGATGAACTCAAATTGTGTGTCACCAAGTAGTGCTTTAAGAAGAATTTGAATGTGCCCAAGAAAATCGCTAAAATAGAAAAAGGGTATGCATCGAATGCACACATACATGGGCTAGGAATCACTAGGATTTGATATTTTCATTTAGGGTCACTTACTAGAATAAGGTGTGATGGAAAAACAAAATTTCCTACCAAAACCCCCATGAGGCACAACATAATCTGCAAAAATCAGCAAAAAAGTCACATAGAATGGTGGCACTTAATCTTAGTGTGTCTACAAAATTACAAATAGAGAAATAAATGCAAAATATGCTCAAAATGATCAAATAGAGCAAAGTGTTGGAAATACATGTTGAATATCCCAAGTGAGGTCGTCTCAAGAAAATAGATCCATTCCACTAGCTAAAATGTCCAAGTACTTAACAAATAGTGAAAACATAAAAATCTAAACAAAAAGTAGATTGAGAAAAAAACTAGAAAAAATGAATGACATGTCTAGATAAAGCATTCTAAGACCTTTCCAACAATATCCTATTTTAAAAAATTAGAGTCTGTATAAGCAAGTTGGGCCCCTAAAAGTACTAAACAAAAAATTTGCATTCATAGGTTTCATACCAAACATCTGTGTAGAATCTAAAAAATAACCACCAAAAATGAATCAATGCAAAACCATCTTTTTGACAATATCTCATTTAAATTATTTCAAGTGCATATGATAAAGTTACGACAAAAAATATGAGACTAGGTCAAAATGCAAGCTGGAGGCTTGAAAGGGGCTTGATGGTGAAGTCATACTAATGATGTCAATATGATGTCATGCTAGCAATAGTAGAATATTTGTTATATTCTACTCACCAAGGAAAGATTCCCTCCCTAAAAATATTGTCAATAGAAGAGGTGCCAAATATAGTTGATACCTCCTAATATTAGGGGAGCTACCAAATTTGAATGTTAATATCACCACCTATAAATGCAGATACATATCTATACATCCAAAATGTACACTTTGTGTTTCATTTTAGAAAAAAAAATGATATATTTTGCTAATATTTATCAATGTGACCAAAACAATTTTTTGAAAAATTTTAATAAATTTTTTCAAATTTTCAGTGAAACGAATTCCCTAATCTTTTTTAACTAGCCGTGTTGTGTTGTACATGTAGGTGTAGAGTGTCCATGTCGTATGAATCTATACAAACATACACTTGCAACAAGAATATGCCCTTTAAAAAATCACCCAAAAATTTAGCATTTGGACAAACATTTTTTAGGTTTTGGGCATTTCTAAGTATGGTCACATGATGCATATTTCACTTCATGATGCCTAATTTTTTCCCAACCTCCAAATTTGGTCTTGTTTTACACACCCTTGACCAAATTGACCCAAGATTTTAATTTCTTACACTTTGACGAAACTAAAAATGATCTTGGGGTTCTGGGACACTGTGAACTCAATGGTGATGTCTACTTGACCCCAATGTGCGAAAAAGAGACCAAATAAAAATTATAGAGCTCTAACATCCAAATTTTAAAATGATAGCGAAATTATGGTTCTTTTTTAGAAAGAAAATAATTTGTATTACAATCATCAAGGTTACCCTCTACTCTTGAATCTTGAGCATGTCATTTCAATATGTACACACCGTGTTAGCACTATAAATAATTATATTTCATCATTATTAATGAAATATGCTATTTCGGGGTCTAACATGATGTCACCCTGAGGTTTTGCAATAAAGAGTTATTACTATTTACTACATACTTAAGTTTACTTAGGTAACCTCATTAATGAGGTAGATGGGTATTGTAGAGTCATACTTGAACTCTACTACCTCCAAGAAAGTATTGTTGAGTTCTATCAGAACTCTAGTTCCTCTAAGTTGAGACACTTGTCTCAACCTTGTCCACTTTACCTATCTGTTCTTGCTTATTTAAGCAGAGCCTTTGTACCTTTGTATTCACCTCATCCCAATACAATTTCATGTGTTGATTCTCTCTCTATTCTAGAGGATGTCTGAAGACTGGGTTCTAGGTATGGGACATTTTTTGTAACTTGGTATTAAAGCCTAAAATCTAACAAATTCTTCTAATTTTTAGAGTTTTCATCATTTTTTAGTTTTGAGGTCCCTGGGTTCTCTTTGTAGTATACCAGTGTATTTTAAGAACTGTGTTTTTTTTGCAAGTTGTCATTTTTCCATTAAGAAATTCATTTACTCAGATTTGTTTTAAGTATCCAGATTTGATGGGTTTGGAATTCAATTCTTTGGCTTAAATCTTTTTGTAGATCTGAGAAAGCATCAAAATCTCTGGTGGCTTTATTTCTTTTGGAGAACTGATGTGCGAAGAGGATGTGCTTATTATCAAGCATCAATATCTTTGGTCAGCTCATTGTTGTTGACAGGCTGGTTATTCTGTTGTATTGTACATTGTTTGTCAAAGGGGGCCTTTTTATATTATTGAAAAGGGGGCATTTCATAGCATGAAATGGGTTCCTTTTGCAGTTGTCAGCACGAATTTTTCAGCTAGTGCGGGTTTATGCATGGTGGCTTTATGGTCCACCTGATTGCATTGTGAGTTTGTGGGAGATATTTCACTTGTTTCATTCCTGCTGTGTATAAAAATCTGAGATTGCTGGGGAATCTGTGCCTTTTCTCCCCTGGACATTTCACTGTGTATGATGGCGGTGTACCGGTTGAGCCTGAAAATCTTACCGAGCTCGTGAGAGTTTATATGTCTTACTGCAGCTTGACCGGTAGTATACTGGTAGAGCTTTGAAATCTGTGGTCTTTAGAATCGCTATTCCTCCACTTAAATTTGCTTTAATTATTTTTGGGTTCCAACATTTGCGTTCACCTATGCTTCCTCTAGATGAAAGACAAGCTGTATTAACAGCTGAATAGCTACCTGCCAGTTGAGCACTATCGGGAGATTTTACACATTGGCTGCCTGGCAGTCTAGCATGCCAATACCTTGATCGTGGCACTCTAATGTCTTTGACCCACATTTCTTTTGCCTTGGTGTGTTGCTTGCGCTCAAAATATTGGTCGACACAATATTGCTTGGCTCTTTTTTGGGCCCATTTGGAGTCGTATACACCGATGACACACCTTTTCTAGTAGTCAAGAAACTCTGCAGATGCCTTCTACTCGATATTCAGCAGTTTTTTGGTGCTTTGTGAGTGGCTGCCAATGCATTCCAAGTGCTAACTCTCAACGGATCTGCAGGGTGCTCACAAATACATTGGGCAATTCAATCTCTGCACGAGCTTTCTTTGTGCATTAATTAAGGGATGTTGTTATCGGTTTTTTATGTGAGGTAGCCTATGTCTGTTATTGATTGGTCGATTTGTTGATTATCTGTTCTCGGCCCATTCTCGTTAATGACGGATTTAATTGCTTGTTAGTGGTTTGACCACGTGAGTTCGCCTTTGGTCGGCATTGTATACTTGGTACTGTGAAGTCTGTTCTTTTGCATATGTCCTGCTATGACTTTCGCGTGGCTGCATTATATTCTCTCGCCCACGTTTGTAATCACTCTCGACCAAGCTTTATTATCCAGAGAACTCTTTATTTGTTGGTGCAATTCATTATCTCAAGATCTCAACATTAAAGTAGCGAATCCGTTCCATGTCCATTCAGTGGAGTTAGATAGTTGAGGTGTAGCCTGCGAATCTATTGCAGCGAGTATTACAAGGCCCGAACTCAGTTAGACCGGATTCACTGCTTTCACCAACGTTCTTTCTCATTGTTGTCGGTTGGAAACCCAAGCTCCTCGTTGGTAGTAGTTTCACGACATTGTGTGGATAACTTGCGTAGTAAGAAGGTGTTGAGAGTTGAAGGGCAACAGTCTCTTTTGTCTTTTCCCTCTTATTATGATTCTTCGTATTCGAAGACTCTTGATTGTAATATTGTAGGAAGACTTTATATTCGCTGCCTCTGCTCATTTGTAACTTGATCTTTTATATTAATACAATACTTTGCAGTCCGGATGTAACCACATTTGTGGTGAACCAGGATAAAACTCTGTGTTGTCTATTTGTTTCATCTAATTGGCATTTGTTGTTTATTCTTTCGCATTTGAATCCTTTCAATTGGTATCAGAGCACAGGTTGCACAGATTGGAAATCGGCGTTGAATGTCCGGAAAGATGGAGGATACGAAAGTGGAGAAATTCACAGGCAAGAACTTCAGCCTATGGAAAGTGCAGATGCGTTCCTTGCTGATCAAGCAAGACTTGTCAATCGCGCTAGAAGGAAAAACTAAGAAACCAGCTGCAATGTCAGATGAAGATTGGAAGAAAATAGATGATAAAACGATGGCATCAATCTTTCTTTCGCTATTGCAAAATGTCTTGTTCAATGTCTTGAATGAGAAGACAACAAAAGAAATTTGTGACAAACTTCAAATCGTGTATGAGACGACATCAGCTGCAAATAAAATCTTCATTATGAAGAGATTTTACAAGTTAAAAATGAAGGAAGGGGTTGTGATGTCAAATCATATAAATGATTTAAATACTTTACTATGTCAAGCAACCTCAATTGGCATGACATAAGATGACGAAGCCAAAGCCATTATCTTGTTGTGTTCCTTACCCGACAGTTGGGATCCCATAGTTACAGCTGTTAGCACTTCTAATTCCACAAACAAGAAGCTGGTCTACGATGAAGTGGTTGCCACTTTACTTAGTGAAGATATGAGAAGAAGTAACAAAGACACTCCATTTGGTGATGCTCTTACCATGGTCAACACTAAAAATAGAGGAAGAAGCCAGCATAGAGGCAGAAATAATTACAATCGGCGGCCTCAATTAGCTAGAAGATCACAATCTAGAGAAAGAGAAGGTGGTTGTTGGTTTTGTGGCAAATCTGTCCATGTCAAGAAAGATTGTAGAAAATACAAGAAGGCACAACAAAAGGTTTTGGACAGCGGAGTGAACATAGCTCATGATAGAGATGATGGCATCTTAATTCTCTCCACAAGCGACACAACATCCGAATCTTGGGTCCTAGATTCCGGTGCTTCCTTTCACGCCACTGCTTGCATGGACTTGTTTACAAACTACCAAGAAGGTGAGTTTGGAAAAGTTTATTTGGGGGACAATAATTCATATGAAATTATTGGAAGAGGTGATATTGTTTTGCCACTTTACTTACACGATGTGTTGGTCTCTACGAGTGAGAGATATTTGACAGCATTGCCATATTTGTGGCAGCCGACATACTAAGTTGGCCAATCATGGCACACTTCCTTAAGGTTGGCGAGGTTTTTGTCAGTGGATTGATCCATTTGTGCTCTCTATCTACACTGGAGTACACTTTCTTGATGTTGTGGATTGTAGTCTCTGTGCATGGAATGGTTCATGTTTACATATAAGGGGCATTTTATGTGGAACTGTTATCGGATCTCAACTTCCCATCAAATCCATCTTGTTTAGTCTTTCTAGCTTGCCTCGGTTACTTAGCTTCTAGGGCCCTTTCCATCATGGGAAGGGGGCACTCTTTTTTGACATGCTGAGCTAATAGTCACATGGTGACCAAACCCATGTCATTGGGTATTTAAGAGGGGTGGGTCATTTTTTCCCCTTTCGGCTCTAATAGGCGATATTTTCTTTAAAGGACCATAGCTTGGACATCTGGAGTCTTCTTTTGGAAAATGAAGTATTGTCGTAAAAGTGGTTCCATGTGCTTAATTGGTGCAATTTTTTGAGTTTTTTGTCCTTGGGTGCCAGCAAGAAGTTGAGTCCACTTTATGGCCAAAAAGTGGAACAATTTTTCCTATTTTTTCAAATTCATCCTGTTTGAGATGAATATTTGAAGCACTTAGAGATTGAATCTTAGAAACATTTAGTAATAGAATTTGTATTACTCGAAGTCTACTTTCCAAAGATGTAATTTATTTTAATACCCAGATGATAAAATTTCATGTTCAATAGTAATTACAAAAACCCACATTTTAAAAGTCACTGTTTTAGGACTATACTATGCCCGTGTACGGCAAGCAAAATTTGACCTAAATGAAACTATTTATCTTAATTCTTTTGGGATATGGTATGTAACATAGCTAAGATTGATGAAAATATTTTTTTGTTGAATATATTTTTTTTATTAATTTTTTATTAGGCATAATTGTTGTTTTTAAAATATCTTGTGTACGGCAAGCGTAATTTGACCAAAACATATGATTTTTTTAATTTTTTTTTTAAGTGTTTAGAATTGTCTCTAGTTTGATGTCATATAAATTTTGTTGTGAGAAAATTTCAAATAAAAAAGTTATAAAAATAACAAAATATCCTATTATCTCTAGTTTGTGGACCTATTTCAATAGAAATTCAATGAAAAATAGAAATTTTAATCAAATTTTTTTAAAAATTACATATTTGGAATCTGCACAGTCTGATCTATAATGGGTTTTTATTTTGTCAAAATATTCATCTGAAAAAGTCTTCAGATATATGTCTAAAGTCCTTATTTTGTATGGACACTAGTAGAGCCTTCAAGTTGCAGGTCAAGCCAGGTCCAAGGCTATGGTTCGGCTACCCAAGCCTCTTTCCAAACCAAAAGCCAACAGTAAAAGCGGGCTTGAAATTCAATTTTTTTAGAATTGGGATCTCATTTAGTAAACGTTACCCCGTTTACCTTTTTTCAAATTCATAGCATATAAATGAATCGATGGAAGGTTTTGTATAAAAAATAATAATTTTTTCAAAACGGGACCCTGCTTTGAAATGGGGTCCCATTTAATTTTTCAAAACGGGATCCCGTTTCATTTTTCAAAACGGGACCCCATTTTGAAACGGGATCCCATTTCATTTTTCAAAACGCGACCCTGTTTCTAAAATTTTAGGCTCAGGACCCCGAAGCTAAACGAGACCCCGTTCATTCTAAGCGGGAACCCGTTTCGTTGAGTACGATTTCATGAATTTGGCTAAGTATGAAAGTTCCTAGTGAAGTGGACTCATCTTCTTGCTTCAACCCCCTTATGAATCATGTAAGAATCCTTTAATAAAACTTTTGTTGTAGACATATTAGATGCAATGTCCATCCATGTCTTTTGGGGATTTCGCAATATTGATGTGCCATAAGATTATTGTTCTCACACTGAAGTATAAAGTGCAATGGAGGGTTGTGTTAAGCCTTTGTTTTCCAATCATAGCTTTGTCAAAGTGAGAGTTCCTCCATGACAACAGAAAATCATTGATATTCTTGCCTCGTCTGAGTGTGTAGGTTGACCACACACAACCTTTTCTCAGTTGTAGATACACTCTTGGTCCCTTATGCATAGCATGGTGACACGCCATTTCAATGGACATGTCAAGCCTCACCCAAATCAACATTATGGGGGGGGGGGGAAGGTATCATATTGTTTGTGTTAATGCTTCCTTGGTTTCACTTGAAGTGCATTGAGAGACTCTTGCATTCCTTTTTCTAGAGGCTTCCTTGGTTTCGCTTGAAGTGTGTTGCAACACTCTTCCATTCCTTTAAGACTATTGCTCCTATATTTTAAACATGGTTGAGAAGTGATGATGGTATCTCTCAAACAACGTCATTGGTTGTGCAGTGAAGGTGACTCATGCATATTTTGGTGTTGTTTGTTTCTTCGATAGAAAGATGTTATTGTCATTGTTGACATTTGATCATTGTTCGAGAAGTGTCATTTGGGGCACTCATACAGATTTTTGTCTTTCTGATCACCATCCTTTCAGAGGAGGATCTTTAGATATAGCACCATATCAGTCATCGATAGTATCCTACGGATTCTTTATGATGTAGTGATGTTCATGTTCATGACTTTAGGTCATCTTTTTGAAGCCTTCCCAAGCCTTCATATTCTCTCTTTTGGAGAGGAGTTTTCTCTTGCTAGTTTTTCTCATACTGGTTTTTCTCCTATTCTCTAGTTATGGGAGATTGCATTGTAGTTGTACATGGGTACCTAACAATCCTTTGTTGTCAAGAATGTTAGGAACCTGTGTGTTCCTTCTGTTTATTTTTTTAGTGTAGTGTTGTTGGACGCATATGCTTTGTAAGTCGTCCCGTGAGTATGTTTTTTTATCCCACATGCATAGTAGTATTACTTTTCTAGATCGTACTTAGTATATAAGAGTAGGTTGAGGCCTTTGTTGGTACAGACAAATTTATTGTATTGAGCTTGCTCAAAGGAGGTTACCCCCTCGAAGTGGCCCACGATCAATAGATTCATTTTGCATTCTGCTATTGCTCTATATTCTGTTATTTCGTGCGTTCTCACCATATTGTTGTAAGGAGGTTCCTCTCATCTGGTATCAGAGCACTTTCTTGGGCTCGCTGGGTGGAAATTACATCAAATTTTTTCTGTCATGGCCTTCAGGTTCCTTTCAATTCTAATATCTCTTGTTATTGCAATAACTCTTTTCAGTTATTCTGTATTTGAGTGAATTTTCCAGAGTCGACTGTATCAAACAAAAAAAAAAGTAAATTTTTTTCTATTTTTTTCCCATAGCTTCCTTGCTTTCTTTCCGTTTCCCCTCACAGTTCCTCAGAACGCTTGAAATACCGTTCTGCATACTTCCTTCCTTGACGACCCAGCCCCAAATTCTACATATCAAAGCCCTAAATCCCTCATTTATCTAATTTTAGGGTTTGCCCTATCTTTTTTGCTTCTCATCCAATCGCCACCAAACTGAGCCACAAGGTTCAATTCCTAATCTGCTCCCTTGTCCCTCTTCGACCGCTCGTCTCA
>MU228406.1:2358071-2384637 GCA_018584345.1 Thuja plicata
ATTTAATAAAATTAAATAAATAGTCGAATATAACAAATATAGTTAATCTATAAGAATTAACTATATTGTTATAGGAAATATTAATTAAATTAATATAGAAATGGAAAAGGACAATTTGAGGTGTCTATAGTGTCATTCCATTATTGATCTCATGCTCATGATCACATGATTTCCTTTGTCTCCAAGGGATCCTATTGCATGTTTATCAAAAAGATCAATTTTCTTGTTTACCTATTTTGTGGGTAGGTATGGATGGTATTAGAGAGTTGGAAGGTAGTGGAGTGAAACAAATGTGGGGGAAATTCCCATTATGAAGGACGGAGGGATGTTGTAAAGAGGCCACACTAGTAAACACGTGTAGCACATGAGTTTTGGAAGGACAAAGCTTAAGAGAGAAGTTAGCATATGACAAAGAGGGGGCAAGCTTTTTGGACAATAAAATAGTTTTATGGAAAAAAAAAAAAAGAGCTCTCAATTGCATAAGAAAATATTGTACTAGATAATAACTATAAATATTTAGAAAAAAACTGTGAGGTAATGCATGAGAATTGATCACCCTTAGCTATCAAGTAATAAGAAGAATCTTCACAAGAGAACTAGCGGGTTTCTATTGACAATGTCTAGAGAAGAAGCCACTAAAAGGCCAAAACTATAAATTACCTCATAGAAGGTTTGATGAGAATACTATTGTGTTTTTGGGAGTTGAATTGCGAAGAAAAGGGTATTTCTTCTTGCATTAAATGGTTTCTGAACATTAAATTCCTATTACTGTAATAGTCTAATGCATGCATTCTAACTTCGTACCACCTTTGAGGGTCTAATTAGTTGCATTTTTCTTGGTTCTATAAGTTGTAACTCGAATAATTTTCTTTAGATATTCCTAATCATACTATTTCAAAGAAAGAATGGAGGCCTACTTAGATTTATGTTTAGAAAATAATTTTTATACTAGATAATATTAGGATTTTAATTTTCTCATCTCTATTTATTTTCCAAAGAAAACTATGGTGTTTAGTTTGTTTACCTTTCATGGTACATTTTTCCATTTTCAAGACTGACATTATATAGTTTGGTATTGTGGAGAGAACTTATTTGATCATGACTAGCCTTCCTATGAGTGATAGCCAAAAGGTTTCCCATGATGAATCCTATTCATAATTGAAGATGCTATGTCTTGCCAAGAAGATCCTTTATTTTGGTTTGGAAAAAATGGAATCCCTAAATATTTATCAAGGAGAGATGGTTATTCCAAACCCAAATGAGCGTCTTGTCTATTAGAGAGGGAAGGAGAATAATTTTGAAAGATTTTTTTTAAAATTTTGAGGCATTGATTTTAGACTTGAAATATAATAAAAAGAATGCAAAATTTTCCTAATTCCACTAGCTTCTCTTATTGGAGCTTCACCACAAATAATAGTATCTTTAGCAAAGAAAAAATGTGTTGTTGATTGATTTTTCCCGAGGATGTTGATACCATTCCAAAGTTGGTGGTGATAATAAGCTATGATTATTTTACTCCAATTCTATGTTAGAATAATGAAAAGGAAAGGACACAGTGGATCCCCTTGCCTAACTTATTATTAGGAAAAAAACCACTTGGGACTCCACTAATAAGATTTTTTTTTTAAAATAATTAGGTCATTTACATTATAATTTAAAATTACAATATTCATAAAAAAAGTAGGAAGATAAAAAATCACTCCTCAAGAGTCACTTGGGAAGTGTTTGGATAATCAACAAAAATAGAGACCCAGTCTGAACTAGGAAGAAAAATTAAAACACACCAACCACTAGGCAACTAAAGTAGTGGCTTATGGAGGTGACATATCTCTATCATCATTTTTACCCCATACATCAACAAGGTCTGTAGTGGGGTATGGAATAAACCACACTTAAAAGAACTAAGTCACCCAACATCTCTGCTAAAATATGTGTGGATAGAACCACCAAGAGCCGAAGGGCCATTATTATGCATAGGCCAACCAAAAGTGGGGCCACCTTGTGGTGGCAAAGGCAAGATATGACAATAGAAATCACTTCCCCTACTAGACTGGTAGTGAGTGACCTATGAACATGGTCTATGGGAGTGACATGCAAGGATCTGTTGTTGCACCACCAAACATGAGGTAGAGAATGGTAATACAAAAATAGAGGGGTCCGAAAAAACTATTCCAACCATACAAGAGGCGTTAACAAAATGCTGAAGTAACTCCTGGAAGTGGGCCACTTCAAGTGCAACTTTATTTTCCTACACTTGTATTTACAATAATACATTATTACATACACATTCTTTAACATAAAAAGAGACCTTAATATCAAGCAAAATGTGAGAAAATAACACTCCATTTCTATCTTTCAAAAAATTGAAGAAGATTTCCATCCTAAAAACATGCGAAATCTATATGAGCTTTTAGGGAATCCTGCCAGAATCTCCAAGCAAAATCATATGCTAGGAGAAGGGTCTAGGTCAAAAGATATGTATTAAAGTTTCTATTTTTCCACAAAATGGGAAATAGAGATCTGACACCCCCAAATATTGAAGGCAAGGGCTCAAAGAAAAGCCTTGGGGAAAAGAATACCCAAGGTGAAGTGGTCAACTTTGGGCTCAACTGTAATGTCTCTAATTTAAATAAAGTGACTTAATTAAGTTAATTAAATAAACGGTCCCAAAATTTAAAATAATATTATAATGAATTATTTAATTAATTGATTTAATTATTAAGTAAAGGGGTCACAATAATAAAGTAATGTCGGCCTATAACTAGTTCTCAATTTCTATACACTTCTTGGAGGCCTTTATAAGGAGATGGCTTGGCATTATAAATCAACATGAAATGTATTTGAACTCTTCAAGTAATATTGCAAGAAGCTGGAGGCTGAAGGTGGTTTGGTTGTACGTAGTTTCAGAGATGCAAGAACCTCCCTAGTCTCTATAATATCGGTGCGAGTCATTCCTCACCCTACTATGCTATTGGAAATAAATTATTAAATATTGCACCTTGTTCATGATTCGGCCAACTTGTTAGGTATTTAGTGAAAGACAAATTTGATGTAACCTATGATATATCTTTGTAATCCAAAACAAAAATTATTTGTTCATAGAATTTCATTCTAGTTAATGGTGTCTTCTATGTGTTAATATTTTTTTATTAGAAGTAATATATTTGGAATATACGAACTTTATAGTTCAATTATATCAATTGAGAGTGTTAAAGGGTGCTCAAGGGAGAAAAAGGGAGTAAAAGAGTGTTGAAGGGCATTGAGAGTTAGAGGGTTCTGAAGGAAAAGTGCAGAGAGTAGAGTGTAGTGTGCACCCAAATAATGTGCGATGTGCAACATGAAAAGTACATTCATGCAGTTTGAGGTATACAATGTAATGACTGCAGAGTGTAGTGTGTGGAGTGTAGTTGTGCAGTATGTGATGTGTGGTGTGTGGAGTGTAGACTGCATAGTGTGGTGTGTGGAGTACAAAGTGTGATGTATGTAGTGTTGAGTGTGGTTGTGTAGTGTGTATCATGTAGAGTGTAGTCATGTGGTGTATGCACATGCAATGTGTATTTTTTTTATAGAGTGAAGGCCACTGAATCAACAATTAGTGATTTGCTAATTACAAAAAAAAATAGAAATATGCAAAGCCCCAAATTGCCTTAAAGAAAAAAGAGGCAAGGAATCCATTATATATAAAATAAAAAAGGAGGTGACATTATGGTATTCAACCATATTCACCAATATTATAAAAATAATACTAAAGAGCTACAACTATCAACAAAAAATGTAAATACATTCAACCATATATTTAATATGGGACTGCAAAGTCAATAAGGACTGCAAGGTCAAGAAAGGCAATCCCAATGTCAAAAAAGGACTCCTCCAATGAGAATTAGTGATTTCATTCCCCACCATAATGACCATCATGAACAACATGAATTAGATCTCTAAGCTTCTGGAACCTTTCACGAGCTATAGTCTTTGTGAAGATATCTACTATTTGATCTTCACTACTATAGTGCATGATTTCGATCAATCCTTGTTGAATAAATTTCTTAATATAGTGTTGTTTTATCTCCATATTTTTGGTTCTACTATGAAATTAAAGATTCATTTTCATTTTTATAGCACTCTTATTGTCACAATATTAAAAGGTAGGCCCATTTTGTATTTTGTGTAAGTCTTCTAGTAGTCTTGTCAACCATACATTTTGACAAGTTGTTGATTTTGTATCTTTGTATCTTCCTTCACTGTAGAAATTGATATTTTTTGTTGTTTCTTGGACTTCCAAGAGAATACAATAGAACCAAGGCTATATGTGTAACCAGAAGTAGGCTTCCTATCATCTGCAGAACCTGTGCAATCAGAATATCTATAGCCAACCAATCTTCTATCCTCTGAATGTTGAAATTTGAGACTATAACTCAATGTCCCTTTAACATATTTGAGAATCCTTTTAGCTTCATTCCAATGTGTCTAATTTGGCTATGAAATAAACCTAGAGACCATGCTCACTGCATATGTGATATCTAGATGATTAACCTAGTTATGTAGATCAAACTTCCAACCAGTTTTCTATCTAAAGTGGGTTTCAATAGATCTGACACATCTAAAGTAGAAAATTTAAGTCCAAATTCAATAGGTGTTGCAACTAGTTTGGAACTCTTCATATAAAAATTTTGTAGGATATCTGAAACCTATTTTCTTAAGACATAAATATTTCATCTTTTTTTGCCATACTTTTATACCAAGAAAGAAGTGCATTTGTCCCAAATGTGTCATTTCCAACTTATTAATCATGGTTGTTTTAAACTCTGCAAATGAAGTTTATTTATTGCGTGAATATATAATATCATCAACATAGAGAGCTAGGATAAAGATATCCTTATTTGAGATTCCTATGAGGATTATAAGACAAAAATATAATAGTTACATGCAAATATATCCAATAATGCAAAGGAATAAAGCCCACAGAAGTAGAACAAGAAGACACAAATTTAACATTGTTCACCCAATCCTAGGCTATGTCCACCAAGTGGAGAGCCCAATATTATTATTAATTAATTTCAACCAAGTACAATCAGTGATCCATTGTAGCTCAATCACATCGTAAATGCTACAATACTTCTTCACTCTAACCACCATAACCCTAACACCATTTTTATTGTAGAAAAACCCTAACCCTAAAAATTACTTGACAAGTCAACCAAGGGAAATTTTTGACAAGTCAACACAAAAAATGTTTGACGAGTTAGCCCACAAATTGTACAAAAGTATATAGTACATGCCTGATCAGTCACCACAAATGAATAATCTCCCACTTGGATGCTAATCAAGCTCCACACTAGATAATATCCCACTTGGAGATTGATCCTTTACCATTACCACTACCCCTGTAGCTCCCACTGGAAAGAAACACCCTAGACTGTGTTTTTCTATTTGATTGTTTTATTCATGAAGACTAACTGAAGTAGAAGAGGAGATAAAATTCTCCCTTGTCACTTACTTTGTAAACATATCTGCTCAATTTTCATATTTATGTATCTCTTCGATCCATATGAAGTGATACCTCAACTGTATCTATTTTGTCTTTGAATGCAAGGAAGAATCCTTGGCAAGATGAATGACACTCTGGCTATCTGTAAACAAATAATTTTTAACATGTGTTTTCCCCAATTATTCCATGAAGGATTTCAACCATATTATCTCCTTTCTTTCCTTTGTTTCAGCTAAATACTCTGCCTCTATGGTAGATAAAGTAACCACCTTTTGTCATCTGGAGATCTAACTCACCATTGTGTTGCCAATAGTAAAATCATATCCCATTGTACTTTTCCTAGTATCAATCTCTCCTGCCAAATCTAAGTCAAGATATCCTTTTAAAATAGTAATAGATCCCCCGAAACCTAAACATTTTTTAGATGTACCTCTCAAGTATCTGAGAATCTATTTTACCACATTCTAATGTTCAACTTCAAGATGACTCATATATTTACAAACAAATGCTACTCCATGTGCAATATCAGGTCTAGTGCATACTATGGCATATATTAAAGTGCCTATAGTTGAAAGTATGGTACCTTGTAAATTTTTCCCTCCTCCTCTTGTGTCTTGGACACATCTCCTTAGTCAATTTCAAATGACTAGGCAAAGGTATACTGACAGATTTTGCATTCGCTATTAAGAATCTCTGCAACACCTTTTCAACATAATCAATCTGAGAGAGAGAGAGAGTCAATTTTTTGTTCTTCCTATCTCTGCAAATTTTACTACCAAGGATTAGTTTTACTACTCCCAAATCCTTCATAGAAAATGATTTTACTAACTATTGTTTTAACTCTCTTATGTAACCCATGTTAGACCCATCTACAAGCATGCCATCAACATATAAACATAAAATAAAGTAATTGTCATTATCTAACCTCTTAAAATAAATACAATGGTCAGAATTGTACTTTGTGAAGCTGAGCTCTACCATAAAAATATCAAATTTTAAATACCATTGTCGAGGTCCTTGTTTCAAGCCATATAAACTATTCCTTAATTTGCACACAAACTTCTCCTTATATGTGACCTGAAATACATGGTGTTGTTCCATATTTATCTCCTCATCCAAATCACCACGAAGAAAGGAATTTTCCACATCTAGTTGTTCCAAATGCAAATCTATAGTAGCCACAATACTTAAAACAATACAAATAGAATTCATTTTTACAGCTGGCAAAAATAACTCATCAAAATCAATGCCTTTTTTCTATGCATATCCCTTTAATAACTAACCTCAATTTAAATATTTTCTTACCTCCATCCTCCTCTTCCAGGCACTAAACCCATTTGTTGTGCAAATCCTTTTCACCTGTAGGCAACTTGCATAATTCCCAAGTCTGATTTTCCACCAGGGAGTTCATTTCTTCTATCATTCCATGCTCCCACTGAACCGTGGTATCCAACTACATGCCTTCATCATAACATTCTTGTTCACCAACATAAATAAATAAAATATAATACAAAGAGAGACAAAACCTTTTAGGAGGTCTACTTAGCCGTGAAGATTATCTAACATTCACTGTAGTTTGTGGTATTTTTTGTTTCTTTTGTTGTTGTAGATCATGAGGAACCACTGGAACATCATCCTTAGGAGTATCATCCAACACTACATAATAATTTTCTTTCTCGTCATGCTACCTCAACTGATCTTTGTACACCACTTTCTCATTGAATATGACGTCCCTTCTTCTCACAATTTTATGATTCTCAATATCCCAAATTATATAACATAACTCATCAATACCATATCAAAAAAATGCATATTACTTTTATTTATCTTCCAGCTTGGTTCTATTTTCAAAATCTATATGAGAAAAAGCTTTGCAACTAAAGGTTTTGATAAACGAATAACTCACTTTCTTACCTGTACATGCTTCCTCTAGAATACCACAACCCAAAGGAGTAGAGGGGCCTATATTAATTAAATAAACAATTTTTTTATAGCCCCTGCACACATGTTTAAGTATTTAGGCCAAAATTCAACCTCATAGTCCTTGTACGCTCCATTATTGTCATATTCATGAGTTCAGCCACTCCATTTTCTTGTGGAGTTCTTGGAACTATTTCCTACCTACGAATACCATTAGAGGAACAATAATATTCAAATTTGTTTCTGCCATAATCACCACCATTATTAGATCTGGGACATTTTATTCGTTTACCGGTCTCATTCTCAACCAAGCTTTTCCAATTTTTAAAAGTTTAAAATGCGTCAAATTTTTGCCTGAGGAAATAAATCCATACTTTCTTAGTTGCATCATCAATGAATGTAACATAATACAAAGGGCCACCAAGGGAAGATACATGATATGGTGCCCATACATCTACATGCACAAGCTCTAATTCCTCATCTTTCTTTTCTTTCCTAACCTTCAGAAAACTAACTCTCTTTTTGTTTTCAATATAGATAACTTTCACAGAAATCCATATTGACACATTTTAGACCTGGTAAGAATTTCTTTGAATGAATTAAATTCATACATTTTTGACTCATGTGCCCAAGTCTGTTGTGACATAGTGTTTTTTTAGAATCCACATTGACCATTTCATGTTCTACCTGCTCAACTGCAATAATTGTTCCTGAATATTGACTTTTCTATGTAAGAATTAATGTAGAAGGAATGGTATGACCAGAACAAAGATATAAGGTGCCTACTTTCACATGTTTTTCTACTACTAAAGAACCTTTTCAAACCTTCCAATTTTTATCATTAAAATTAACTGTACAACCTTCATCACCTAGCTGGCCTACTGAAATTAAATTCCTACTCAGCCTTGGAACATGCCTTCCCTCTTTTAGTAGCCAATGATTCTCATTCTGTAACTTAAACTTAATTCTTCCCTTCCTAATAGTATGATAGGGTTCATTGTCTACCAAAAAAACTAGCCCAAAATCCCCATAGAAATAATCAATAAAATAACTTCTATGGGGTGTAGAATCAAATGAATCCCCTGAATCTAAAACCCATGAATCATCTACATTTTCTAGGAAAGAAGAAAAATATCTTCTTCAGATTTATTACTTAGGACATTTTCCTCCTTATTTCCTTCTTGTTTGTCTTCTTCTTTATTCGTCCAAGACTGGAAATATTTCCTCTTATGACTTGGTTTCCCATAGTAGCAACAATCATTTGGTCATCTTGATTGAGACCTCTTTCCATTTGATTTTCCTCATGATTTCCCATGATTTCTAGAATTGTTTCCTCTATCTCTATATCTGCCTCTTCTTTCTGTATTCAACACACTACCTAGTGTGGATCCACCTAAGCTTTTCCTACGAATTTACTCACTCAGAATAACACCAAAAACATCATCAAATTTTATGTTATTGAACCAAAAATAGAGTTACTAACAACCATTACCAAGCCATTCCAGCTTTCAGGAAAAGAACTCAGAATCAAAAGAGCCCTAATTTCTTCATCAAAGTTGACATTAACAAACGTTAATTGACTGGTAACTATACTAAACTCATTTAAATGATTAGAAACATACCCATCTTCTACCATCTTCATATTAAATAAACTCTTCATGAGAAATACCTTATTCAAAGAATAAGGCTTTTGATATAACTTTGCGAGGGTTTTCATCAACTCTTCAGTTATCTTCACTTTAGTAATATATTAAATTCTATTGATTCTGTTAGGAATAAATGAATACTGCCAAGTACCTTCCTATCCAAAATATCCCAATCTTCATCAAAAATTCCTTTCATCTTCTTGGAACTTCCTCCCAATGGTCGTGATTTAAATCCTTCTAATAGAGATAGTCCTCCTTTTTCATTTTCCATAACTGAAAGTTCTACCGATTAAATTTCTCAACCTTTAGCTTACCCTCATCAGCCATTACTCCCACTCAACCGTGAGACTCCCACTCAACCATGAGACCTTCCTGCAAAGGATAATAAAAAAACAATCCACTTTGATACCACTTGTTAGGATTAGAAGACAAAAATATAATAGTTACGTGCAAATATATCCAATAATACAAAGGAATAAAGCACACAAAAGTAGAAGAAGAAGACACCAATTTAACATGGTTCACCCAATCCTGGGCTACGTCCACCACAAAAAGAGTCCAATATTATTATTCAATAATTTCAACCAATTACAACCCGTGATCCCTTGTAGCTCAATCCCATCACAAATGATTCAATACTTCTTCACTCTAACCCACCATAACCCTAACACTATTTTTATTACAGAAAAACCCTAACCCTAAAACTTGTTTGACGGGTCAACATAGGGAAATGGTTGACAATTCAACCAAAAAAATTCTTGACAAGTTAACCAAAAAATGCTTGACAAATTGCAGAAAAGTGTACAGTACTTTCCTGATTAGTCTCCACAAATCAACACTTCTGATATAAATATTTTGATCTAATTGAGTTCTTGAAAAACCTTTTTTCGATAGGTATGAGTCTACCCTTGAATATGATTCTCTTGGCGCTTGCTTGAGACCATACAAGGTATTTTTTTATTTTCAAAGATAGTCTTCTTTATAATTTATTTCAAAACCTTAAGTTTGTGATACATTCACTTCCTCATCAATATATCTATTGAAGAAAGCATTTTTCACATCCATTAGATAAATTGTCCAACTTTGTTGAATTGCTAACACCAAAAATAATTTGATAGTATCTATTCATGCAATAGGTGTAAATGTTTCAGTGTAATCAATACCTTCTTGTTGAGTGTATCCTTTCACTACCAATCTAGCGTAATGCTTATCAATTCTTCCATCGGGTTTATACTTTTTTTGTACACCCATCTTGTACCAATAATTTCCTTACTAGGAGTTAATTTAACCAAATCCCTTGTATCATTCCTTCCAATTGTTTCTATTTCACTATTCATTTCTTCATCCCATTCATCTTTTCTTTAGCTTATTCAAATGTTTGCGGCTCCTTATTTTCCATGATTTCAGTCATCAATGCAAAATTCACTTTTTCTTGTGACCTTGTTGTCATTTTTTTCAAAATTTGAATCCAACATAACAGTTGATGGATGATTCTTTTCTGTCCTTTGATTTTTTTATATTTTCTTTCTCTTGCACTAGATGATTTAGGTTCATCTTCTTCTTCCTCCTCTTTAATCTCATCAACTACTATCTCTTTTCCTTTTGTTCCATTTTCTCTAGTATGTTCTGCTAGTTCATTGAATACCACATCTCTGCTTATCACAAGCTTTTTCCCTATTGGATCATACAACCTCTATGCTTTATTTTAAGTTCCATAACTAATAAAAATTCATATAAGTCCTTTATCATCTAACTTATACCTTTTTCTCTTGGTATTTGTACATAAGAAACACATCCAAATACCCTAAAGTGATCAACAATTGTCTATGTACCCTAGACCATGCTTTTTCAAGATTCATTCATTTAACTTCTTTTGTAGGACTTCTATTTTGGAGATACACTTTAGTGGCTACTAATTATGCCAAATAACTTTTATCCAAATGTTTCTCCTTCAACATACTTCTTTCTATT
The DNA here is from genome assembly GCA_018584345.1 of Thuja plicata. Lineage (NCBI taxonomy): Eukaryota > Viridiplantae > Streptophyta > Pinopsida > Cupressales > Cupressaceae > Thuja > Thuja plicata. The sequence goes on from MU228406.1 coordinate 2,369,094, forward strand.
TCAACAATTGTCATATTTTTCCTTTCAGCAACTCCATTTTTTTGGAGTGTAGGAAGTAGTGAAATCTCTCTTGATTCCATGTTTTTTTGGCAAAAAATTAATAAATTGATTTGACTTTTACTCATCTCCATTGTCTAAACTTGTCACTTTGATATAATTACAACTTTCTTTTCAACTAAACTCTTGAAGTCTACAAAATTTTCAAATACTTCTAATTTTGTAACCAAACAATACACCCAAGTTTTTTTTTTGAGTAATCATCAATGAAGGTTAGAAACTACTTGTATTTGTTCAAAGAAGGTGTTTCCATCAGACCGCAAAAATATGTATGGATTATCTCAACAAAAATTTTAGCTCTACTAGATTTTCCAATAGGAAATTGCATCATATGGTGTTTGCCAAAAATACATTTTTTACACACCTCTTTTGTGTCCTCAATGAATGGTAAACCTTCAACAATTTTTAATCTTTTGAGTAAAATCAAAACATTAAAACTGAAGTGACTATATCTTTTGTGCCAAATTTCACTTTCACTCATTTCACTAGACCTTAGTGCTTGGTTCCCATGAGTGAAATGAAGAGGAAACATCCTACCACCTATCATTTTTTCTCTTTCTATAACTGTATTACTATTTAATTTATCTCTCATTATGCACTCATTCTTATCAAAAGTCACTTGATATTTTTTATTTAACATTTCTCCAACAGAAAATAAATTCATTTTGAGTGTTAGAGCCAATAGTGTTTTATTGATATGTTTTACTTCACCAGATTTTGTTGTAACAACAATAGTACCCTTACCTTTGCTTCCATTAGAATTATTATCTCCTAGTACTATAGTACTTTGATGCCTTTTACCCAATACAAAAGCTAGATGCTCATTAGATGTCATATGTGAAGAAAATACTGAGTCTATATATCACACATTAGTTTCACTTACACTAGGAATGAAGAAATAAATGAACAAGTTTTGTTTATCTTCAATAGTGCTATGAGCAATTTTCTTTTTTGTTTCACCTTGTTTACTCCAACATTCTAAAGTATAATGTCCAAACTTATTGAAATGAAAACATTAGAGATTCCTTATACTATTTTATCCCCCATTACTTCTACCTCTTCCCCTTCCTGCTCCTCCAAAGTTGCTACTTCTTCCTTTGGAATATTTTTCTAGATTCACCTTTGTATTCATTCGTATTCTTATCATCTATTTTACTATGAATCTTGAAGAATGTGTTTAGTTTTACTCTTATATTTTCTTTAGAGGAAAATTCTTGCTTTAAGATTTCTTCTTTAATTTTCACTTTTTCTTCAGCAGTTTACAAAATTCCATTTAATTTATCGATTTCCATGGCTTACAAATCCTTAGAAATCTCATTTGTAGAGACAACACCTTCAAATTTTAGAATTAAATTTCTCAAAAAAATTTCAATGAAATGCTTTTCATCCACATCTTCCCCTAGTACTTCCATCTAACTCATTAGACCTTCTACATTTGTCATAAATTCATTGACAAATTCACTAGTTGTCATTTTTACATTTTCAAAGTTTTTCCTCAATGTTTGCAATTTAGTTGTTTGTGCACCTTGATATTAATTACTTAATATTTTTCATTCTTTCTTAGAATGGACAAAACTACTTATCCTATGAAAAAATAGCTTGAGTGATTGCACCCTGAATCAAGAATAAAGATTTGTTATCTTTCTTTATATTTTCTTTTTATTCCCAATTTTTTTGGTCAATTAATGCATCTACATATGCTATCTCAACATAGTCATGTTGAACAATATCCCACAAATCCTTAGGTTTGAGTAAGGTTTTCATTCTAGTACACCAATATGTAAAATTGTCACCTTTAAATATGGGAATCAACACATTAGACATTACATTTCCTGCCATATTTGCTATAAAATATTCACAAGGAAAAAAAATGCTCAACATAAAATCTTGGAGAGATCTGAAAATGAATATTCTCCTTGTCCCTTCAATTGGGACCCACACACAAAACATCTCCCGATTTTTATTAATTTATTTGAAGAATAAGTGTGGGTTACCACCAGTGCATAATGCACTATTTATAAAAGGATTATTTTATAGTTTACAGAAAAAAACTTCATAACTCCTAAAAAAAACTCCAATATATCATTTCCTTCTTAAATAAAACTCATCTTTCGAAAAGAGAGTTTTAAAGTTTTTTTTAAAAAACATCTAATGGAACTGCCATTTTTATAAAAAAAAAAACATATAACTGAAGCTTTAATAAAAGCTAAAAAAATCATTAACTTTTACTTTCCTATAAATTTTAAAACTCATGTTTTCTTTTTTTACAAAAAGCCTTTAAATAACCTTCGTTCACTTCTCACTAGAAAGAAAGGGAATAAAATTGCAATAACCTCCTTTCAAGCTGCAAATGCCTCCACATGCAAACCTCCTTTCAAGCTGCAAACATTAAAAAGAAAAAATACACAATAACTTAGTTTTCTAATAGCTACCTCAAGTTTTCAGTAAACAATCCTCTTTAACAAAGTAAATTTGGAGAGTTGCAATCAAATATGCTGATATTTTATCTTGAAGATCTCTCGACTAGTTGTACTCTCCAAATCACACAATATTTTCAAAATTTGCAACTATAGCTATAATTGTTCACTTCAATATCTTAAACACTAATTTTTTCTGCTTTCCAAGCTCTTCAATGTCTTCTCCAATATCTAACTTTATCTTTCATATCTTCTAGATCGCCTACAATGAAAGACATATTCCTCAAACTAGCTCTAATACTAGATAGAGGCAACTCAATAAAAAACTAGTGATACATTGATTAAAAAAAAATGCAAAAGCACCGAATTTCCTTGAAGAAATGAGAGGCAGGGTATCCATTATATAGAAAAACAAAAGGGAGGTGACATTATGATATTCAACCATATTCACCAATATTAAAACTTGACAATGTTAAAGAGCTAAAACTATCAACGACAAAAGTAAACACATCCAACCATATATTTAATATGGTACTACAAAGTCAATAAGGACTTCAAGGTCAATGCAACCCCAATGTAAAAATTGGATACTCCAATAGGCATTAGTGATGTCACATGGAAACTTGAGTTCTACTATCACTGAATATTTAGTGTCAAATTAGATTAGTACATTCTTTTAGTATTAGAGTTGTTTATTCTTCCACCCTCTTAGGAGAATCATGACACCTAGTGATGGAAATGGGAATTCCCATATATAAAATTTGTTGAGGGGGTTGAAAAGAAGAAAGGAATAACTCAAAGAAACTTTAGAAAGAGGACAACTGTACATGGAAGATACCCTCAATCACTTGTCAAAATAAAGCATAAAGGGATCTCTACATCAGTCTATACAAGGCTGACAATGTTGAATTTTCTTCCAAAGATTGAGCAACAAGAAATGAAAATACCCACTTTGGTTGAGTCACTAAAGAAATTCAACAAAGGCTGGGTTGATGGTGGATGAAAGATGGACATATCTCTCAAGGAATACATAGACCTAAGGATGAGGTATCCATCCTATGAAGGTAATAGAACCTATGACAATAATATCAGAAGGGAGATCGAGAATGTGGTACTTAACACCATGCACCCTAAGGAAGATTAAGGCAATGCTAACATATTCACTTCAGCCACAAGATGAAATGCACAAGAAAGAACAATAAAATTTTCCTTCAAATGGAGAATATCCAAATCTTCTAAGAAACCATGTAAGGGTGAAGAAGATGGTTGCACAATTTTCCTCAAGCAACCATTAGTTAATTGGCTATATTGAGACACAAAATCTACTAATGATCCTTCCAATGAGTAAGCTCTATCATTGGTTGAAGAAAAGGAAACATTGGAGATGTAGGTCAAGAATGGTATTACAACTTACAAGTCTCTACATCAAAGACCAACACTTATTTGATTTTACAAAGACACTTCAACTGCTCATGAGGATTTTACTGGCAACTATGGGGAGGGCATTGTTTATATCGGAGTAAAGTAGCAGCATCTTATTGGATATTTAAACAATATTGGATCTAGAAGGTTTAAGGAGGGCATATACATTACCATGATGTAGCATGGAGATTTCAATGAATATGGCTAATGTTGTTCATGCATGGTCTATAATCATAGAGCTTGTCAAATGGAGGATAGTTTACAAATTTATTGAGAACAAGAAATCATTGGGCCAGGAGGACTATAATATCCCCAATTTTAGTTAAGTGACTTAATTAAGTGGTCATAAAATTTAAAATAATATCATAAGGAATTATTTATTTAACTAATTTAATTATTGAATAAAGAGGCCAAAATAATAAAATAATATCGGCCTATGACCTATTGTAACTTTCTAGACACTTCCTTGAGGCATTTATGAGGAGATGGATTGGAATTATAAATCAATATAGAATTTATTTGATCTCTTCTATGTATTGTCGGAAGATGGAGGTTGAAGGTGGTTTGGTTGTTTGTTTTTTCGGAGGTGAAAGACTCTCCATAGTTTGTATTCACAATATTTTGTGAGAGTCATTCGTCACCCTAGTCTTTCGTTGGAAATATCATCTTAGATATTTTACCTTATGCTTAATTTAGCCAATTTGTGAATTATTCACTTCGAGAATAATTTTATTTAACTTGAGATATATCATTATAATAAAAAACATAATTTTTTTTCTCTTAACTTCAATTTATTTTTTGGTGTGTGTTCTATGTTAAGACTTTATTCATTAACAATAATATATTTGGCATCTACGAACCATATAGCTGAATGATATTAAATGATAGTGCTAAAGGGAACTAAAGGGAGTTGGAGGGTGATGAATGGTGTCAATTTTCAGAGGGTTCCAAAGGTAGATAGCATGTGGAGTACAAAATGCAACATGCAGAGTGCAGTGTTGTGGTGTGAAAAGTTTAATCATGCAGTGCATGGTTTGTAGTATACAAAGTGTGACCTGCAAAGTTGTGAGTAGGGAGTGTGGAGTGGTGGGTGTGGTGTATGGTGTGCAATAATGAAACATATAGTGTGGAGGGTACATTTGTGTGGTTTATGGTGTGCAAAGTGCAATGTGTAGAGTGCAGAGTGTGGATTGAAAAGTATGGTGTATAACCATGCAGTTTGTAGCATGCGACATACAAAGTCTATTCGTGCGATGTGAGGTGTGCAGAGTGCAAAGGGCGGTGTTTAGAATGCGGCATGTGACATTTCAAATGCAGTCATGTAGTATGCACTATGTAGTGTGTGGTGTGTAGTGTACGAGTGGCGTTTGGAGTGTGGATGTGTGGTGTATGTTTTTACATATGGGGAAACTGGAGTTTAACTATCATTACATATTTAGTTTCAAATTATATTGGTACATTAAATCAATAATGGTAGTCAAAATAGTGTGAAATTTGTCATGCTATGTGGATTCAGAGGAATATAAATTTCATCAAAGGTTCAAGGAGGGAACCATAGCTGACCTAGAAACAAGCCAATGGCACCTCACTATATCATTGTAATTAAAAAAGGAGGTGATGGGAAACCACTACCAATCCTTCAAGCATGGATTGGAAAGTGAATGCCAAGCTTGTGAAGCATATTCAGAGGTAGTACTAGAAAAACCAAATCAAATGTCTAGCGATCTAGTTGTTTGAGTCATAATTTAGCCTATGAATCTTCCCAAGTGCAAATTTTCATGGTAGCACAAGAAAAGAGATCTCGAGGACTACTAATTTCATACTTATGGAATTGTAGATCATGTATTTTATGAATAGAGGTCAAAGGAAGACCCTAAAATTGAATTAGAGGTGATCAACAAATATATGTTGGTTAAAAAAGAGGTCATCACAAAAACTAGCCACATCTCAGTGGAGGCACAACTTAATAGCTTCCCAATCCTCCCATATTATTTTAGAAACAAAATTGCATTTACTTTGAATGAAATATTTCATAATTAGGAGGGTTTGAAAACCAATCCCCTTCTAGGACAGTCTATTAATTGAGTTTCTTGTATAAATAAAATACTTGAGAAGAATTTTCCAAGTCTCATTACCAAAAATGACTCGAATAACCCATTTGGTAGACAAGGAAAGACCTTTTTTCTTGGTTTAAAGAAGGCCAAGCCCTCCAGATTCCATAGGGAGACGACAATACTCCTAGGAATGTTCATGAAATCCATGATGATCAGCTTTAGAATCCCACAAAAAATCACACAAGAGTTTCTCCAACTTTCTATAAGGAACTTTAGATGGGGCCCAATAAGAGGAATAATAAACATGAACTTAGTGTCTAAAACTTTGGAGAAAATCTCAAATATAAAATCCAAGGAAAGAGGCTTAGTAATCCAGTACTTATTTGTGTTCTCAATCTTGGCCAAGAAATCATTCCAAAGGTCAATTGTAGATCCATAGAAAGAGAAGGGAATGCCTAGGAACTAAAAACATTCTCCATTTTGAATCCATTTCTACCTATACTAGAGAATCTAGGAAGAGCCAAGAAGGAAGGATTGTCAATAAAATCGGGTACTGTACTATTGAATAACTGACCTAGAAGCTAGACAAAAAGTGTTGAGGAAATGAAATATTTCCTAAACATTATTTTATTCCTCAATCAAGGTGAGAAAGAAACCATCCAAAAAATGATCATTGACAAGTTGAGAAGGTGACTCTGGTATAGAAACTCCCTTAACACATCATATAGAGATAAAATGAGAAGAAATAACCAAAGCTCTTAGGAACAAAAACATATATAGAATGAGAAAAGGGAAATCTTGGAAATAAAATATAAATAATCCTAAAGCTTTAGAATGCCACCCGTTAATGGTGATGCAAGAAAATATTTCCCCAAAATGAATTTCCACATACTGAATGAAATAGGGCCCAAACCCTAAGGCTTTGAGAATTACTAGAATAAAAGGCCATTCAATATTATCATAATATTTATAAAAATAGATTTTGACAAAGATGTAATTTTTATAAGATCGTTTAACCCACTTCATACCCTCCCAAATTAAAATAATATTGTCCAAGATGAACCTAGACTTTATAAATCTAGTCTCTTATAGGCACATGATTGTGAAAGATGTTTTATCATTAGTGAAAGGGCTTTAGCAGTAATCTTAAAAGATACATCAAGTAGAGTAATCTTGGCCTCTCTAACAACACTATTATCAGCTATCTACTTTTGACAGTGGATTTTGGTGACCCAAACCTACAAGTTAGTACAAGAAGGGTTCATATTCAAGTATTTGGTGACAACACACATATCTTTGGTGGGCATGTCATAGGACCGCCAATGGTACATGGCCAACTATCATTCATAACTAGAGAGAAACTATGCCATGAAATTAATAACATAATTCCACCATGTATTCTAACTAGTTGGTTGAGTGGGTTGGCTTTCAATATTATAAGCCTTTTGAATATGGATCATTGTAGGTGGATGAATCAATAAAGAAGTATTTAAAAATAACTCCATTTTTTAAGGATGCATACAACCCATCTTCTATTCAATTCTAAATTCAATGGGATATTGATTTGACAAAGTGGCCTTAAAAAGAGGTAGAAATAGTAAGTCTTGATTTTGTCCAAAAGAAAAGAAATATTTATCCAAGATCATGGAATGATCAAACTGTTTAAAAATTATAACTGCACTATCTCTATATTTACACCAAGTGTGCTAGACACAGTGAGGATGATAGAAGTTCATATTAGGATACAAAAGGCATAATTTATTATACATGTAAAATAAAGATTCTCTTTTTCTAGTTGTTCACCAAAAAGGCAAAAAAAAAATCCTTATTAGATGTCATCTCAACCATATTGAAATCTCCACACATAAACCAAGTGGCAGGTGGAAAAGAATTAGTAGTCCACAACCAAAACTAAGATATTTCAACAACATTATTAGGAGCATAAGAATTAATGTTCAAAAATGAATAATTATTGACTGACATGAGGACCCACACTCGCCTATAAGTTAGATCTATGTCCTAACCCATGAGTCACAATAGAATAATGCAATCATGGTAAGTAAGATGATAGTGAGAACATCTCCTCGACCAAATTCATGTTATAAAAAAAGAACAAGAACATTTGGCCAAATGATAGGACATGAAGTGAATAACATGAAATATTCAAGTTTGGTATGTGGAGGATCATGGTATGCCAAAAAGTGGTGATGTGAAAAAGAATTCCTGATTGGTAGACTGGTTGAAAAACAACTATAACTTCTAAATGGTATAATATTTTTTTAAATATGAAACATGTGTCACATTCTATGCTTCACCTACTACAATAAAAAAAGAAAAAAAAATAATTTGATGAAGTTTAGACTAAGTTAAGGTGGCTAAACATGAGAGTTTTTTATATTTTAAAAAAGTTGTAGAAGAAAAATCATAATTAATTATTTACTTGCAAACAAATTACAAAAAAATGTGTCACATCTAGACATTAGTCTACTACTTATATCTAGAATCTAGTAAAAAAATATTATCATTTGATTGTGTTTAAGGTGGTCAAACATACACCTACATCTTATCTTTTTAGTCCTGATAGATAGACTGATTGAAAAATAGTTATAACTTTCAAATGGTATAAGATTTTGAAATCTGAAACATGATTCACATTCTATGATTTTTCTACTACAAAAAAAAAAAAAAAAGAGTTTTCAATTTGATGAACTTTAGACTAAGTTAAGGTGGTCAGACAGGAGATTTTGTATATTCTAAAAAAATTATAGTAGAAAATTCATAATTAATTATTTATTTAGAAAATAAATTACAAAAAAATATGCATCACATCCGAACATGAGTCTATTACTTATATATATAATATAGTAAAAAAATATTATCATTTGATTGTGTTTAAGGTGGTCAGACATACACCTACTTCTTATCTTTTTCCTGAAATTTTCATTCTACTGCATTGAAATTTGAAATTTCACCATATAAAAGTTTTTTTTCGAAAAAGAAGCTTTAGTATTTTAGAAACTAAATTCAATTTTCTATAGATTTTCTTGTTACACATTTGTTATATAAGATTTCTTACTTGTTCAAATGTTTACGTCAACTTTCCTAACCCTGATTTTCTGAATTTTCATTGCCACTTAAGGACCTAGTTTTGCATACCATGATCCTGCAAACACCCTTCATGAAGGTAAAGGACATAAATTTATCATGATATTTATGCTATTTATCTCACACAAAATACTTCTTGGAAAGGTCAAACAGACCTCAGACATTCCATGACATAAAATTCATGATTCAAACTGTCTAATGTCATATTTATACTCAAGAGAGGACAAGTTATTATGTAAGAAATCTAAAGCTGGCTAAAAACAAGGGTAATATTTACTTCAAACCATCTTTCATTTCATTGGACACTCATCACTATTAACCTCCTACCTAGAAGGGTTGTGAGACTTGCGTAATGAGGAAAGATGGGTAGATAACACCAAAATAGTTTGAGGAGTGTGAACCCTTACAGGGTGGGAAAAACCCTTGGTAAAACTTTTCCCCTAACCATTAGGGTTTGAAACCTCATGTGATCGAGGATGTATCATTGGAAGTGGCTTCAGTTGAGATGAATCCTATACTTTTTTTTGTGAAGCAACAATATTATTCTAGATTTTGGAGAAAACCATAGTGCATTTTCCTTTGTAAACCACAATAGTCCAAACCTCTTGAGTTTTAGCGGCCTCAAAAGAATGAGGAGAGGCTATCTCCTTAGGAGGATATTTTTTCCTTGGAAGAACAAGATGATGATCCTTGATTTTGTTCTATGAAGATTGGCATCAATAGAAGGTGTTGGGAAAATTCAAGTAAAGCACTCGTTGAGAGAAGCATTGGCCACCAAATTGAATATCAATGGTCTCTTTGAGATTTCAAAAAAAATAAACTTCAACAGACACCATTTTTTGGGGATGAGCATGATAAAATAAATCAGGTTCCATGCAAACCACATTGTTAAGGAGTAATGAAATGGTTTAAAGGAATACCCAAATGAAAAGGTAGACCAATAAAATCTATCTAGGCTAGGACCTTGAACTTTTCCCCATTGGAAATAGTAAAGTCTCATGACAATGGCTAAAAAATAATGAAGGATGAATGAATAATAAAAATCCCATTTTTGAGATTACCCTCAACATGGGAGGGGTTGGAAATGAAAAAAAAAGAGAGCCTTTAGTGAGATTATCAATACCATCAAGTTAGACCCCACGAGGGGCTTCAACTTTGGAAACCTAGTCACACAACATGCTTCTAGGTGTAACCCCCTCCCCCCCTCCCCTCCACACACACACACACAAAATAACCTATCAAAGTATATTTTTTTCGCCATTCATATTCACTATTAAAATATTGCACATGGAGCACAACATCAGGGGTAGCAGAAGTCATACTTTTTGAAAAAAAATTAGAAATAATTTGTAAGGCCATTTATCAAGAGGTACCACGGTTTCCCTTTGCAAAAACTACATCACCAACATTAAATTCTAGATGAATTTGGGGAAAGCCATTAAAAATATCCTAAAATCCTACAATAAATATCGTATAAAAAGGAAGATAGAAGAATCAGATAGATAGTAAAATGAAACAAACAACCAAACCTTTATAATCACTACAATTTTATCACATGATATACAATAAATAATCAACTAGTACTATTTATATCAAGAGAAAAAATCAAAAGGATGATTAAAGGAACCACTCATTGTGTAACACCCCATCCAGGAACCCATAAGAAATTAATCAAAAAAGACACTACGTTAATGATTTTTTTTTTAAACAATAAAAATTATAAGTGTGAAAACAATCAAAATATAAGTTAAGATGTTATTTAAAGTAGCATCACATCTTAGAATCATGTGGAATGGCAACCACGTAAATGTAAAAGCATACATATATACATACACACACACACACACACACACATATATATATATACACACATATACATATACATATATGATAATCCATAAATGATAAGAAGTTGTCATTAGTATATAAGAAAATGGTTTTGGTCGGTCGGTCATGATCACCGAGAAATAACACTCATCAAGCGTAGTGATCACCGAAATGTTTTGAACACCAAGTAGTATAACAACCAAGGACTAGTCTATAGAGACATCACTGAGAACTAGTCTACAGAGACATCACCAAGCACTAGTGTACAACGAGAGACATCATTTCACCGAAAGAAGTGGATCTCAACTACACGTCAACCAAAGAACTTTAATATTTAAAATAGTTTTCTTCTTAGTTGGATAACCATTTCTTGTGGATTGAGAAAAGCATTAATTATGGATATAATTAGTGAACTAGTTGTATTCATGCAAACTAGGAGATCAAGGTCAAGTTGTAAACCTTGGATCTTAGAGTTTTTAAAGAAAAGCGTGAAACCTAATTAGGTCAAAATCTTGTATATATAGATGTAATAATAAATCAAGAATGAGATGATTGTAGCCACCAAGGACATCTATGGATCAGATAGAGAGTTTCATGCAAAAGGAAAGATAAAGGAGAATTTAGTTTGTAAAGAACTACACAAAAGACTACCAAGAAAAACAAAGGTATCTGTCACAATAAGGTGATATATATATTGTGTACTTAATGGATCTGTAATAAGCAATTTGAGATTGCAGCAATCAGGTCATATATTTTTTTACTCTCTAACAATTGTAGAAAATAACAAAATCCTTTCACAAGGTGGACTTAACAGTGTTTTTGTAAATCTCTTAACCGAGTGCACCCATGCACTATGTTGCTAAAATCTCCTAACTGAGTAGACTTAATAAGTCTGACATGTTACTTCTAACAGGGTAAGATCATCAGAAGTGATCAAAACTTGTATCCCTAATAGGCACCTTTCATTCTACAGATAGTGAAGCTTTGTGGGTTTCATCCCCACCACATTTTTTACCTTCTAACAAGGGGTTATGCGTTATCAAATACTTGTGTCATGTGTAAATGAGTTTCATGAATGTTTCAATGTTTTTTTACATGCATTTACATTTATGATATGATATTGGATGCATGAAGTAGAAAATATATAATGGTCGGTTATACAAGTAATGAGTACTAAGGTTTAATTTGTAAAAAAAATTAAGGGTATTGATTCACCCCTCCCCTCTCAGTACACACACTTCCATTATTCCAACAATTGGTATCAGAGCTAGTTCTCTTATTTGGAAAATTTTAATCACTTGAGAGAAAAAATCTTACAATGGAAAGGTATAAGCTTGATAAAAATATTGAGAATCAGAAGTTGCAAATAATTTTTTTTTTGAGCAATAGAAAGAGTTATTGGCTGAAACAAAATTCATGGCATCTCGCTACAATGAAATTGAATATCATGAAGAAGAGACACCTGACCTAATTGATTCATCTAGATCTGGATCTAGTAGTATATCTAACACATATGAAGGAATGATTGAAGATCTAAATGAAATCAATCAATATCTGACTAAATAAGTGAAAGTACTGTAGACCGATCAAGAGACACAAATAGTAAGAATGGTTGATGTTATGAATAATATAGGACAAGCTGAATAAGAAAGAACTTTGGCTATTGATGACAGGAGAAAGATTACTGAAAAATTGCAAGAGAAAGAATCTGAGATACAGAGACTTACTAAACATCACTTTGAGATCACCAATCTAATAGTTCTTATGAGTCATGAGGCCAACCGAGTGAACATGGAACTTGCTAGAAAATTGGAAATTATTGTTGAAATAAAAGAAGAATATGAGAAACTAAAGCATGAAGTGAAGATTCAACAACAACATAATGATATGATCAAGAAAGCTGAAGACAGTACAAAAAGAATGGATGAATTTCTGAATGGACAAAGAAGACTCAACAACAATACTAGTTTAGGGTATACCAAGCATGGAGAATCATCAAACTGAGATGATCAAATGAATTTCTACACAAATCCAAGACCAAAGAAGTGTTCATGTAATCACTATGGAAAACTAGACAACACATCAAATGTTTGCAAGAGCAAAGCAAAAGGTATTCCTAAAACTACTTCTACATTCATAGGTAATTCTTATATAACTGTACAAGATATCACTCAATGGGATCCTGATGATGATGCAAAGGATGATGAAGATGTCACTAAAGCCACCAAGACAAAAAATTAAAAGGACACTAATAATGTTGCACATGCACTTGTAGCAAGTAATCTTCCTTTATTGATGCAAGCAATCAATATAATGATTGAATCACAACAGACACCAACTGAGCCTGAAGAAAACATATTGATGGACAAGGGTGAGTGGCATAAGGAGAAGGAAAATAACATTGGAGAGAACAAACCAAGTGATCCACCCACTGAGGATAGTGGAAAGGAAGACAAGTTTGCAGGTCAAGAAAAAGTTGAAGTAGAGACGTCTACAACCGACCAACATGTACAGACTGAGAAACCTAGTCAAGGCACCACACCTCCCAAGAAATCAATGATAGAAACTGAGAAACAAAAGGCTCTTTCTATAATACCTCATTACCTCAAGAAAAATTCAAAAGAAGAACAAGAACAAGAAAATTAAAGCCCCTGTCACACTCGATGAGATAATAGACATACCTGACTATGATCCAAGAACACTTGTTCCTGAGTCACGAACAAGATATGGGGAACTATGAAAAAGAAAATCACAACAAGACAAGCTCAAAAAGGAACACAAAAATTCACAATTACTAGAATTAGAAAATGAGATTCTATTGCAGGTAATGCCTGACACTAAGATTAATCAAATTACACCTATCAATGATCAACTTGCAGTTCCGACTAAGGCAATCATAACACAAAATGTAGATGCTGAGAAGGTCATTGACGAATGAGTAGAAGAGAAGTATCACTACAAACGCACCAAGAAAATAATCTAAGAAGTGGTAGAGAATAAGGTGAAACTTTCTGAAATGGTAGCTACATTAGAAGCTGTTATTTCAGAAGTAGTTACCCTAGTTCAAAATTTGGGCACTCTAGAGCACTTCACTACTGAGCATAGTGAACAGATAGCTAAGATAGATGAAAATCTAAAAGCTAGTGCACTAAGTCTATCAACTGAGCCAAATGAATTCCAACTACATTACAAATAGATTATTGAATCTAAACAGTTAAGACTTGAAATACAAAAGATAGAAAGAAAAATCAGAGATGAAGTAACTGAGATATAGGCCATGTTACTATCGAATCTCACATTTTTCTTAGAAAACATGACTACAACAAAGACTCCAATTTCCACCCTAGACATATCAGTAACTGAAAGCATATATGGCATGCAAGCTCAAATCACTTTGGAGCAAATGACCATAAAGCACTCAAAGGAGAAATGGGACAAGATGATGGCAGCCATTCAACAATATCATTCACACATATTTGACAAGTAGTAAGTTCTACATCTTTGTCATTACTTTGAAAAAAGGTGGAAACATGTACATACATTTTATCTACATACAGAGGCATGCAAATAGGGGGAGTCATTGTAATGGTAAAACACTTAGTGTATATATTGTACATATAAGTTTTTGATACTAATGTCAAAGGGGGAGATTTATAATCCATTAAGTATTAGAAGTTGTCAAATGTAGTATATAAGCAAACAGTTTTGGTCGGTTGGTTAGTCATGATCACCGAGAAACAACACTTACCAAGTGCAGTGATCATCGAGCATAGTGATCACCAAAATTTTTTGAACACTGAGCAGTATATCAACCGATCACTAGTATATAGAGACATCACCGAGCACCATTCTATAAAGACATCACTAAGCACCCGTCTACACTAAGAGACAACATTTCACCAAAAAAATTTCATCTCAACTACATGTCAGCTAAAGCACTTTAATCTTTAAAATATCCTTTTTCTTAGCTAGATATCCATTTCTTATGGATCAACAAAAGCATTAATTATGGATTTAATTAGTTAATTGATTGTATTCATGCAAACTAGGAGATCAAGGTCAAGTTATAAACCTTGGATCTTAGAGTTTTTCAAGAAAAGTGTGAAACCTAATTAGGTCAAAATATTGTATATCTAGATGTAATAATCAATCAAGAATGAGATGATTGTAGGCACCAAGGACATCTATGGATCACACAAATATTTTCATGCATGAGGACAGATAAAGCATAATTTAGTTTGTAAAGAACTACACAAAAGGATACTGAGCAGAAAAAAGGTATTGTCCATCACAATAAGGTGATATATATTTTGTGTACTTAATGGGGGTAAGTGCAAGAAGTTGAGTGCCAATTTCGCGGAAGTCTTGTGGGCTCGAAAACTATCGCTAGAAACGGGCACCCGTTTTGAAAAAAACGGGCACCCGTCTTAGGCTCGGACACCCGATCCAAAAATTCAAAAAATGGGTACCCATTTTTTTCAAAACGGGTACCCATTTTTTTTCAAAACGGGTGCCCGTTTTTTAAATTTTATTTTTTTTTTATTTTTTTATAAATCATTTTTTTATGCCGATTTATTACATTTAAGAAACGGGTACACGTTTTTAAACGTGTGCCCGTTTTCTAAAATTCGAATTTACCAAACCACCATTTGCCTTGGATTT